>JALGBA010000241.1:0-100000 GCA_023970755.1 Azemiops feae | reverse complement strand
CAGAAATTGCTGCAGCTCCTCTCTGACTACTTTTGGAGGGACATCCGGTTTTCGGTGATGACACTGTTGTGCCATATTTTCTCCATTTGTTGCATATCCAACATTTATTTTCAAGTGTTCTGTGGGATAGCTAATGCTTGGGGAAAAAAATTGTACTCTTCTCCTGACTGATACCTTCCAATAATGAGATCCTTTGATGCTTTGTAAACAATTCGCAGATATGGCTTTTGTTGTAAGAGACAATTGAGTAGATGTCAGAAAAATCCTATTAGAAGAGCTGAACTTTATATGGGCTTGATCAGACAATTGATGGCAGGTGTGTACTATTATTTAACATCAGTTTGAATGTGAGTCGTTAATTCTGAACACAGCCACATCGCAACCTATACAGTAAGAGGGTGTGAAGACTTGTACAGCCATATTATTCTAGTTTCTGTCGTTATTTCCCCCCCTAAAAGATCTCAGTTTGTTTTTTAATTGAGGTGTACAGCTTATATATTATATTGAAGGTTTAAATAATTCTGAAGTGATTTATCTTGGTCTGATTTATTTATTTATTTTACATTTGGCATTTTAACAGGTGTGTAGACTTTCTGTATCTACTGTATTTCAAACAGTTGTGTGTACCTACCATTTCTCTTCTAAAAAGGCTTCTTGTGGCAATAATCATAAAGGAATTTTAACATATAGTATTTATTTATATCTGGTCCAAATCCTCAATATGGCATGTCTAAAAAATGGTTTCTAAAATCTATATTAACCTTAATTTTGTTATACCATAGATAAAGGTGCCACTTGAATCTCAAATCAGTTGGCTATTCCCACTCCAATAGTTTTGTTTCCCAGGATCACCCATTCCTTCATCCATACCAAACAACATGCCTCAAAATACAATTTTAAATGAGGTAGTCCTAACCCACTTCTCTCTTTAGCATGTTGCAACACTTTATTTGTTGACTCTTGGTTATTTACCATACAAATATCTTTCTGTCGTTGTTCAAAAGGCAAATCAGTTGACAATATCAGTATAGTTTCAAATAAAAATAGCATTCTGGGTAAGACATTTATTTTGATAACTGAAATTCTATCCAATAGAAAAATTGCAATTTTTTTCCCATCTCTTTTTTAAGATAATTCCATATTTTAATATAACTATTCTAAAATAACTTAAAATTCATATTGGTCAGTGTGAACCCCTAGATATTTAACCTTCTTCTCTACTGTATTTTGAAGCCTGCCTTTTTCATCAAAAACTCTTGCTCTTATATAAACACATTTTAATAAGCATCTGTTTATTAATTTTAAAGCAGCTCGTGTACCAAAATCTTTCAGTTTCTTCATTAAATATTGTATACAATTCTGGGGCACTTGTAATATCAAAAACAAAGTTGTCAGCAAATGCCTTTAATTTAACAACCTCTTTTTTTATTTGCAAGCCATAATTTGTTGATCTTGTCTAATGTCTGCATTTAACACTGCCAAGACTAAAATGAAAAGCAAAGGTGACAAGGGACATTTGTTCTGTATTTCACATGGTTTACATAACTCTCAATTTTATAACAATATGTTCTTTCTGGAATGTGTAAATCAATTTAATGTCTTGAAGAAAATTATCCCTTAATTCCATATTTTCCATAACTTTGAACATAAAATCCCAGTTCAAAAGCTTACTCAGCATCCAAAGAGATCAGTTCTACTTGTTTTTTATTATGATGTTTGAAATGTTTGTAAGCCACCCAGAGTCACTTGACAGTGAGACGGGTGGCATATAAACTTAATAAAATATATAAATAAATACTTCATTATATCCAAAATAGTTGTCATGTTGTCTCTTCATTGCCTTATAGGTAAGAATCATTGATCATCAGAAATAAAATCCCCTAAGATCTTTTTTAAAATCTGTCTGATGACATTGTGTAAATATTTTTATAATCATTATTCAACAATGAAACCAGTCTATAACTCTTAGTTGAAGTTAAATTATGTCCTTCTTTTTGTAATAAGGCAGTATTTGTTTTCTTCCAAGCATCTGGCACAGCAGACCCTTGCATAATAGAATCCATCACATTCTTTAATGGCAATAAAAGTTGATCCTGAAAACATTTATAGTATAAACGTGATTGTCCATCTGGCACTGGTGACTTGCCTATTTTACACAAAATAACAAAATAAGCTCAGAAACAAATTAGGAACACTCCTGTGACAATCTTTGAAATATTGGAAATTATAAAGAAAACTATAAGAGGCCAATCACTGATGACTGTCTAAATGGATATAGCCTATCAGTATGGGTCTCCTGAGATAATCTGGAGGTATGGCATATCCATCAAGAAAGTTCTTTCAAGGGAATGGCAGTTAAATCAACCCTTAAGAATATCAGCTGATATGAAACAGTAGAAAGCATTCAACCCACATGGTTTTATATCTACAATCATATTTTAAACATAATAGGAAAATAAGAGTCATTCTTTCTTAAGTAGAAGGACTTTTCCATGGGCAGAGAGAATTCAGAATTCATGAATAGGATGATGCTTTTCTACAAATTATTTCTCCTAAAAGTCAGCATTTTTGAAACAGATAAGATCACAAAATGCAAAAAGTAAGCCCAAATGTATTTTCTTTCTTCTTCCTGGAATTATCTGGAAACTTGTTGCCTTTCAGATCGGTTTGACATGGTTGGTTCACAAATGATAGTAAGCTATAATCTGGTTCATTTGCCTTTGGCTAAATTTCATGTGTGAATTCTGCTACTCTAGATTTTAAAATGTGCCCTTATTGTTACTCATTCAACGAAGTATTGTTAAATCACCTGTGACTTTGCATGATGTTCAATGTGAGCCTATAATTCTTACAATTCCCTTGAAATAGGTTTTGCTGATAAGCAAAAATCCCTAATTTTCTAAAATGTTTGGAATCCCCCCCCTTTTTTTTTCTTATATTTGTTTCCCACGCTGGAAAAGAAAATTGAAACCTAACAAAAGAAATAGAAAACATTATTATTTTAATAGTTGTATATATATATATATATATATACATGTACACAACTATTAAAATAATGTTTTCTATTTCTTTTGTATGTGTGTGTGTGTGTGTGTGTGTGTGTGTGTGTGTGTGTGTGTGTATGTGTATGTATATATATATATGCAGGTCTTGGCGTATTCGGGTCTTTTCCCGTGTAAGATTGAGAGTATCTTGGCGACGTTTCGACGAGGTCCCACTCGCCATCTTCAGGCTGGTTTCTTCGGCTTCGTGCTTGTGCGAGCAAAGCGTGATCGGAGCTGCTGTCCTTCTATAAATATTGGAGGGGTGTGTGGCATGTTGGCTTTGTAGCTGTAAGCAGGTTGGTTGGCTGTGTAGTTACATCTTGATTGGAAGATGGAATTGATGTAAGCAAATTAGCTGATGTAGCTGTAAGCGGGTTGGTTGGCTGTGTTGTTACATCTTGATTGGAAGATGGAATTGATGTAAGCAAATTAGTCAGTTGTTTGGTAACATCCTGTGTGGCTGAGGTGCTGGCTGTGTGCCCATTGTTCTTTTGTACCTGGGTAATGGGCTGTGTGGTAACATTCTGAGCTCTATTGTAGTGATATCCTGAGTCCTGTGCTGCCACATCATGGGAGGTAGGCTGCGTTGTAACATACTGAGCCTTTGCGATGTAACCTCCTGAGTTCTGTGATGTAATGTCCTGAGTAGATGGCTGTGTATTAATTTCCAACAGATTCCAAAGAAACACTATTACCAACCTAATCCAAAAGGAGACATCCCCCCAAAACCAAGACCCAGAACAGGACAACAGCATTGCCCTCCTCCCTTACATCAAAGGCACCACAGATAAAATCAGCAAAATTCTCCACAAACACAATATCAAGACAGCCTTCGGCACTGACCAAAAAATAGCCAACATCTTAAGAAACCCCAAAGACAAGATCCAGCTAGAAAACCAAGGAGTCTATGAAATACCATGCAAAATCTGCCCAGCCAAACAATTGGACAAACTATTGGACAAACTAATAGGAGAATAAATGCACGCATCGCAGAACACAAGAACGCAGTCAGAAAAGAAGAAAAAACATCCCCCCTTTTCCAGCACATTAAAGCAACAGGACATGAAATTGATTTTGAAGGTACCAAATTAATCTCCAAAACTGAACACTTCAACAAGAGAATAATTATGGAAGCCATCGAAATAGAGAAACACCCCCACAACATGAATAAACGTGACGATACCTCCCGCCTACCAGACATCTGGAAACTAGCCCTAGTCAACAAACGAGTCCCAACCACGAAAACCGACACCGGACCCAGAACAACACAGGACACCACCACCAATCACCCTCACCAGACTCAAACCCAAACCCATCCCATAGACGAAATGCAACCATCATCCAAAATCCACACCACGGTGACATCACCAACTGCTGCACCCCCCGCCGACCCCCACACAAAGCAAACTGACACATGCCATAAACACATGTCCAGACCGCAAACTCGGAGCCAAACCAAAGCCCGTGATGCTACATCACAGCCATCTACTCAGGACATTACATCACAGAACTCAGGAGGTTACATCGCAAAGGCTCAGTATGTTACAACGCAGCCTACCTCCCATGATGTGGCAGCACAGGACTCAGGATATCACTACAATAGAGCTCAGAATGTTACCACACAGCCCATTACCCAGGTACAAAAGAACAATGGGCACACAGCCAGCACCTCAGCCACACAGGATGTTACCAAACAACTGACTAATTTGCTTACATCAATTCCATCTTCCAATCAAGATGTAACAACACAGCCAACCAACCCGCTTACAGCTACATCAGCTAATTTGCTTACATCAATTCCATCTTCCAATCAAGATGTAACTACACAGCCAACCAATCCGCTTACAGCTACAAAGCCAACACACCACACACCCCCTCCAATATTTATAGAAGGACGGCAGCTCCGATCATGCTTTGCTCGCACAAGCACGAAGCCGAAGACACCAGCCTGAAGATGGCAAGTGGGACCTCGTCGAAACGTCGCCAAGATACTCTCAATCTTACACTGGAAAAGACCCAAATATGCCAAGACCTGCATACCTGTACCCGTGAAAATCTACGAAAACAAATATATATATATATATATATATATATATATATATACTGTATATATATATATAAAACCAGAGTATTTAATTTTTTTATTATAGAGTTTAAAGAGAAAGAAAGCAAAAATAATGTAAGAAAACAAAAGATGCATAAACAAAGTATACACTTCTTGTCTTACACTAAAAATACCTCAATTATGTAAACAGCAGATTAAACCTTGACCAAGTGAAGTTTTATTAGTCTGTCCATTCTGTTGATGGAACACCAATTCATATATCCTGTACATAATAATAATAATAATAATAAAGTTGGAAGGGACCTTGGAGGTCATCGAGTCCAACCCCCTGCTCAGGCAGGAAACCCTATACCATTTCAGACAAATGGCTGTCCAGTCTCTTCTTAAAAACTTCCAGTGTTGGAGCATTCACCGCTTCTGGAGGCAGGTTGTTCCACTGGTTAATTGTTCTAATTGTCAGGAAGTTTCTCCTCAGTTCCAGGTTGCTTCTTTCCTTGACTAGTTTCCATCCATTACTTCTTGTCCTGCCCTCAGGCGGGGAATAGCTTGACTCCCTCTTCTTTGTGGCAGCCCTGAGATATTGGAATACTGCTATCATGTCACCCCTAGTCCTTCTTTTCATTAAACTAGACATACCCAATTCCAGCAAACGTTCTTGATATGCTTTAGCCTCCAGTCCCCTAATCATCTTTGTTGCCCTTCTCTGCACTCTTTCTAGAGTCTCAACATCTTTTTTACATCGTGGTGACCAAAACTGGATGCAGTATTCCAAGTGTGGCCTTACCAAGGCATTGTAAAGTGGTATTAATACTTCACGTGATCTTGATTCTATCCCTCTGTTAATGCAGCCCAGCACTGTGTTGGCTTTTTTGGCAGCTGCAGCACACTGCTGGCTCATATTTAAGTGATTGTCCACTACGACTCCGAGATCCCTCTCACAGGGATCTCACATATCCCTCTCACAGGGATCTCACAGGGATCTCACATATCTCACAGATCCCTCTCACATATTCAAACCAAATATAAGAAAGTATTTCCATGGACATAATAGATGATTTTTGACTATGCTCAGTGGATGATAATTCAAGAGGTTTGTGTATATATACATACATACAGATACATACATGCATACATGCATACATGCATACCCATATACATACACATACACATACACATACACATACACACACACACACACACACACATAAAATCAGTAGATTCAAGTTCTTTGTTATATAGCTCAACGTCACATTGACATATTTATCTTTTATTTCTATTTCCAACACCATATTAAAATGTCTAGTTTGGATTTTTTTTTTTTCCCCTTTCTTTTGTATTACATTTATTTTGTTTTCTTTTACTTCTTTTCTTGTTTCCCTTTAAAATTTGTTTTTGGACTGAGCATTTTATGTTCTTTTTTTAATGTGAATTCTTTTAGACTTTTATTCTTATTTTTTCAAAAAGGACCTTTTCTGTGCAATCCCTTTTTCCTTTATTTTTCCTCTTGGTCCATTGTAAATAAATGTTTAAATAAAGTTTTTATATTTATGTCATATTTAGTAGTGTTTTCAAACGTTAGAGTATATTATAAGGGGAGGCAGAATTTAACCAAATGTTGTAAGTTTTTTTTCTTATAATTGATATTCTCCCATGATAGATAGACAGACAGACAGACAGACAGACAGACAGACAGACAGACAGACAGACAGACAGACAGACAGACAGACAGACAGACAGACAGACAGACAGACAGATAGATGATCTACCACTATATCAGTGATAACTCAAAATTTGCTAATAGTTTAGTAACCTTTATTAATAAATTGGGAAGCAAAAAATAACTGACTTTTAAATGAGTAATGAGATGTTTTTAATAATATTGTGGGTTTTATTAATTACTATGGCTAATTATGTAGGACCATTCAGATATGCTACATAGAAGATTTGCTGATCTTTTAAGTTTGGAGGAAATCAGATAATTATAACTATAAATTTGAATAAAGTTTGGGATAATTTAATTGATTATGAAGCTCTTTCAAATAAACTGAATTCTTGCTTGTGGAAAACATTGTGGGCATATTTATTAGAATTTAGCTTGGTGAGTTAGCTGTGAAGCCATCTTAAATGAATATACTCATTTCTTAATTTCTCATAAAACATATTGCCAAATTGATTGGATTTGATTCTTGATCTTTACTAGATTAACTGGGGAATTAAAATATATATTATTTTGTCCTATACAAACAAACTCAGTAATATTTCAAATTCGTATTTAAATTTCTCTCTACTTAAGACTCATCTTTATGACACAGTTGAAACAAGATTATGAGGAACAATCTGACATAAATAGTCATTATACAAATGTAGGGGTCATCTAGAACCTTTTAAGATACATATTCAAGATTGGATTTTAGGTTATAGCTCTTATAAAAAAAGAAAAAAATGAAAACTGAGATATGAACATTTGAAAAATACAGATTTTTTTAAAAATATTATTATTATGGTCAGTAAAAAGAGGGGATGATTTCAGACCAAAAAGTTTGGGCTTTCCTATTAATTAATAATATACATTAATGTATAAATATGTATATATTTATAATATAAATAGATTTTCTCATTGCCATGTTGCTGGAGGTTCATACTTTTTTCTAATAAAGCTGTTCTTTCTTCTTTTAATAAAATTTGTGTAACTGTGTGATTCTGAAGGCTACTATCGATCTGACTAATTGTGTAAGCTATTGTTCCCTCTTGCTAAATGATGACTATAAAATGTTGACAATTACTTTGGCATAAGACTGCAAATTCTATTACCTTCAATAGTAATGGTGGCACTCTGTGCAATCTGGATTTATCAAAGTGAGCCAATTCTCACTCATTATCAGATTAATTGATATTTTAGATACACAATCATTGGTTTGATTTGGCAGCAGTTATTTTATCAGCTACAGAGAAGATTTTTGATATATTGCAATTTACATTTATGGAATGTGGATTTACTCTTTTTTCCCCAATAATTGGATTAAAATTCTCATCTCTCTGCCAGGTTTATCAGAAATAGGATTATTCTTTCACTCATCAAAGATGCATTATGGAACTCATTAACAATGTCATACTTAATTTAACTTTAGAGCCACTAGCTTGGGTAATTAGACAGTTGATGGATTATTTGTGGTATCAAGGTGAACAAAAATTATATGCTGATGATATTTTATGTCTTATTGTTATCTATCAATGCTCTTTACCAAAATGTATGAATATAATATAATAGTGTGGTAAAAATGTTGGGTTATTTGGTTAGTGGGAGTTACTTTAATACATGTCTGTCATATCTTTGTCTATGAAATGGATAGTGTCTATAAATACATGAAGAGAGAGAATATAGGTTGAGAGGAAAGGGAAGTACAAGAAAGTTGGGGTTGGATGAAACACTGAAGAAAAAAAAAGATGGGTGGGAAGTTTAAAACTCTGAGCAAGACTGAGCAACTGTAAGTTCTTGGATCAGCTTGGCGTTGGAAACTTTCTTCCTTTAATCCTGAGTAGGGCTGTACTCATTCAATTTTCCATTTGCAATTCTCCACTGGCCCATTTTCATTTCAAACTGGAAGCCTTCCTGGATTTTCAGTTCCTGTTTGAAGAACAAGTAACAATTATGATTACAAGGGTCTTTGTATAACGTGTGCCAGGTTCACCTATTTCTTAAACCAGGAATCCATCCTTACAGTCACTAATATAATGCTTACGTTGCAAGTGGACAATTCATAGGGATCTGCACTGAAGACGAACTTGAAAACTGCAGGTGATCTGGAGTGTGATGGCACAAGCCTACATATCACCTCTGCTTCATTAGGCTTTCAACCAACAGATTTCAAGTCAAATTCTGGGTATGATTATAAAAACTGTACCCTGGTATAATTATGATTCTGGATAATAATTGCTCATTATCATTTATAAAGCTCTACATGACATGGGGCCTAGTTTTTCTGACAATCTGTCTTCAATGGTTTCTACCTATCCTTTATGATCAGAGAAGATTGGCAAGCTCTGGATCCCAACACTAAGTGGCATCAACTAGATCCCAAATTGTATAGGGGAGGTATGAAGAACTTTTTAGTTACATTGTTGCAATAAATCCACCTTTCCCAAAGTTTCATTGTATTGTTTTCATTGTTCATTTTGATATTTGGGTTTTTAGGGGAGTGCATTTGGCGGTGTGTATTACTATTACACTAAAGGAAGATGGCAAAAGGTTTAGGAATCGTTACTCTATAGGCACATAACAAGCATGGTTTACTATACCATCTCTCCTCTGGAATGACATAACTTCAGAAATTAGAATGACCCTCTCCCCTGCCTTACTTTAAACAAGACTAGAAAGCAGGACTCTTCCCTTAGTACTTAGGCTAGGTGGATATTTATTACCCTAGGTTGGTCTTAGAAGAGAAATAAAGTTATTTTTGATCCTATGATATTTCTCCCTTTATAACTTGAAAGTCTCCCAGGGTTGTTTCTGGACTTAGGTAGCCTTAAAAATGAGTTTTATCAATAAATAAAGAAGGAATAAAAGGCAGTGTATGAAACAGTGATGTAGTGAAAGCAAAGGTATAGAAAATAATGGTGAGGTAGAATGAATGATATTAATATAACACAGGGGTCCGCAACCTGTGGGCCATAACCCACCACCAGGCCGTGGCCACTGAGCCGTGGGACAGGCTGGCCAGTGCGCACATACATGTGCACACACTCACCCCCATTCGCACTAGTGCCACCGCTACGCAAATGGGGGGCCACATGGTGAAAATGGGGCACTGCGTGGCAAAAACAAGGTGCTGTGTGGCAAAAACGGGGTGCCGCATGGCCAAAATGGGGCGGTGCTAGCGAGTGTCATGCAGATGCTAGCACTGCCCCATTTGCATTGTGTGTGCTGGCAGCTCCATTTGTGCATAAAATGCTTCCCCCTCCCTTTTCCTCCAGTCCACCAACCGAGAAAGGTTGGAGACATCTGATATAACAGTATTTTCTTTTTCTTACCTGTACCTTAATATCTTTGGCTTACTGTCTCTTTCTTGTTCTCTGTACTCAGAGTAATATTTTCATCTTTTTACTCTGAAAGGGAATACTATAATGAATATGTATGCATGTAAAAAAAGGTAAAGAATTCAGAATTCCAGGAGCAAATCAGGGGGAAAAATCAATAAAAATGATTCATTTGCTGCTTTGTTCATCACAGTTTGGCGACAGCAGTTTTTGCCCAGTCACTGTTCTGAGTTAAGATAAATTTTGAGAAAATGTGAAATTCACCTTTGGAAACCCATGTTTTGAATTTATAAGGTCTGAAACCCTCCTGAGATCTGGACTTTTCAAAATGCAGAAAGATTGCTCCAATTTCAATCCACTTTTGCTGTAAGACAAAATGGTCACCATTCAGTTTCAGTTGAAACTTGAGTCATGCTTATATCTTCAAGAAGCTGGTTCTCCTGTTTTATTTTTGAACTTTTTCACACATTACATACAACAAAACATTATGCTTGGCACAAACAACGTACCCAGGAAAGAGCCCCAATAAATTCAATCTCTCTGCTATGTTTGCATGTGTGATCAGTGTCCTTTTAACATTTCATTTTCATATTTACTCTTTTACCTTTTGGATAAACTTCATAACTATACATTTTTTCCACAGGTGTTAAAAAGACCAGATAAATCCAAAACATATCAGCTTGAGAGATGCACATGCAGTGACCTGAGAATACATCAATACAATTTACTATGAGTGGAAGCACCAATTATTCAATAGCTGCTTTTGAATACAATTCATAGCTGCTTTCTCTCACTTGATACCTATTATTTACCAAATCTAAAGGCCCCATGAAGGGGTGCCTTTCCTTTCTTTTTTCTTAGGATGTTGCTCTTTAAAACACACACGCAAGAAGTTGGTATTTCTTTGTATTTTAAACAAGAAAGAAAAAAGTGCTCAGAACCAAATAGAAATTGTAAAAATGGTTCTTACGTTTATCCGAAGTAGCATTTCTTCCCACTGTTATAATGATAATAATAATAATTATATTATACAAATATATTTATTATATATTGTATACATGATTGTATTAAAAATAATGTCTATATCCTTAGATACTACCTTAATATTTCTTAGGTCCTTGATTATAAATTGAATTATTAAGTTTCCACCAGTCTTAACTGTAGATTACACACCCACACCTAAAACAACAACATCTGCCTGTCTCATGTCCTTGGGAAGAACTTGATAGATATATAAAAGTGCCAAATCCTGTCTAAACATCTAAATATGTGACCAACCGTAAGTATAATAATAGGAGTTCCTGGACATCTGGTGACAAGTGACATATAGCAGGGCTTTTCAACCTGTGGTACGCGTACCACTTGTGGTACATTAACAAGTGGCAGGTGGTACGCAGCCCTGCTTAGCCAAGTGTAGTGGGGGAGGGAATGAGTCAGTGCAGGCAAGGACTTACAGTGAGAGAGTTCTCTGGAGCTGCAGTGGCTGGGGAGAGACAAAGGCCCCAGGCTCACTTCTGGCTCACCCTCCCCCATGAGAAAGGAGGGGGGCGGAGACAGGAGAGGCTATAAAAGGAAGCAGTTTGGGTGGGAGAGGGAGAGAGAAAACAAGAAGCAGCCTTGGGAGGAGGTGGAGTCAGCTCTAGCTGCACCGAAGGGAAAGAAGTTGAAGGAGGAGGGTGGGGGAGGGTTGCCCTCCAAGATGAATGAAAAAGGCAGCAATGGCTGGAGGTGAGGAGGGAGGGAGAGAGGGAGGGAGATGGAGAGTGGAAGGATTCTTTTGTGACTTTGAAGTTCTGGGATTTGTGCAATGTGGGCTTTGTGTTCTTAAAGAGTGTTTGGCAATTTCTATTTGGCTGATGGCTGATGTCTCATGTTAGCTTCTATTGCTGTGCTATTGTTGGCTGTAAGTTTTGCTGCAAGGGATTTTGAAGTATTTTTCTCCTGAATGGATTTTTGCCTGTAGATTCCTTTACTTATGAATGGAGCCATTTGGGGAGGCTGCCTTAGCCAGCAGCCAATACTTACTACATTTTTTTTTCTTCCTTACTTTCCTTTCTAGCCAGTAGCTAATTCTTAAAGGGGAATGTGCCTTTTTAAGCTAGTTCACTCAGCAGTTTGTCTTTTCTGTTTCTGGAGGCTTTTCCTTGTTTGATGAATATATGGAAAAGAAAAAATATGGGGGGAGGGGTTCAAATTCTTCCTTCAGAAGGAGGTGGGCATGAGAAAGAGGGAGGCAGGGAAGGAGGGAGGGAAGTCCTGCCTTAGCACTTGGCCACCAGCAGCCCTGCCATTGACTTTACTTGTCAAAAGGTTGCAAAAGGGGATCACATGACCCTGGGACACTGTGACCATCATAAATATGAATCAGTTGCCAAGCATCCAAATATAAATCACATGACCCTGGGCATGCTGCAATGGTCATAAGTGTGAAAATGGTCATAGGTCATTTCAGTGCAATTGCAACTTTGAACAGGGTTTTTTTTTTGGTCATCAAGTTTTTGACACCTTGCTAGGTGGTACTCGAATATTGCCATATCCTAAAACTGGTACAATTGGTGAAAAGGTTGAAAAGCCCTGATGTATAGGATTCAGGGTTTCCCAAACTGTAAGGTACATAAGCAGTCAGGGTCAGCAACTGGAGGAAAACTGGAAGAAAAAATGCTTACCTGTCGCAACATCACAATGATTGAAAACAAGGAAATAATAGCAATTCCCTTGCAGGCTTTGAAGCTGATGAACAGATGAAAGTTTGTCTCAGTCACCAGTGATGTCCCAGCTTCTGCCACACAGCAGTTCAAAAGCAAGTAATCGTGAGTAAATAAATAGGTACCACTTTGGTGGGCACATTAACAGGGACATGATGAAAGAAGCTCCCAACTGGGTGTCCCCTGTGCAATGGTGATGTCACTGGCTAATCCTTTCAACGCAGAAGTGCCTTAGGTGCTTCCAACACAAATGCGAGTGCGAGCCTCCATTTTGGATGATGTTCTTTGTCACCACCTTAGAATAAGAAAGGGTTTAGGAAAGTGTTGTTGTTGTTATTGTTTTGCTTTTTCTATTCAGAATGAAATCATCAGGAAAGGCAGAAACTTTATAGAAAGTGAGAAAAGGAAAATGCAGATTTCAGGACATTTCACATAGATATACTAAGATAAACAACTATAACAAATCAAAGACTTATATTGGTTTATATTTATAACATATGAACTAGAAGGGCAAATTTCAGATGGTTCTCCTTAGTTGTCAAGCTTCCTGTTGCAATAGGGAATAGGCTGTAGAATTCCTTCCTGTTCTCTACATATCACTTTTGCTATATATATATATATATCACCAAAAATTGGCAAGAATTCAATTCTTTTTAATTAGATTGTATAATTAAGTTCATATAATAATTCTAAATGTAGCTATTAAGACTTAAATGTAAATATATTAATAATTTAATAACATTTATACTATTTTTTAAAATGTTTACAATCTTTTACACAATTAGCTCAATATTGCTCCCACCATGAATGCTAATCAGATACCTTATTATTAATATTATTATCACTTATGGTATAAATTCTGAACTGGGGTTGGAAATAGTTAAAACCTCCCTGGTAGATCTCTGCTAACATTTCCTAGTGGTCCATCTGATTAGGAATTTATTAATCATTCTGTCCCATGTATAGCATAACTATAGGAAAAATCTAAAGAAAATACTTTGGATCTACCCATTATGGGCCAGAAATATTAAATATGGTAAATCTTTTGCAAGTCTCCAAGCATATAAGATAGCTGCATCACCATGTAGTCTTTCACATGAGAAAGATTTTCATGAGAAACTCCTTCCTAAAATCAGTGAAGCCAACTCTTCAGATATAAATAGGAATTTACATGGGAAAGAGAAATGCAAGCACAACAAGAAAGATGATTACCAGGCAATACAATTCCAAGTAAAATTAGTACTACCAGCCTTTCTATTTAAGTTGTTATCTCTTTGAATAACCTCTTAGGTTTTAGCACATATTCACTTTAATGGGAATAAACTCAGAACACACAGTTTATCAGATGCTTTCTGGGCATGTTATCACATCCTGTTTTTGTTACTGGTGGGGTAATGAATGAATCAATGAATCAACAATTCAATCAATCAATCAATCAATCAATGCCTTAGGAACCAATAAATAAGCTACAACAATGTAAGAAATGTAGCAGTCTTCTTATTTGTTTAACATACTGGGAACATATGCTTTGCTATTTAATGTTGCATTGTAATTAAACAATGTTTTACTATTGATATAAAAACAGAGGACTATTTTTAAGGGTTTGCTTCACTTTTCCTGAAATAATGGGCAATAGTCCATTTGAATTTGTTACTTGTTATTTTTGGTTATGCATTTAACTTCAATTTGGTTCCTTGCTTGTAAAAAATATTGGGGGAAGTTAAAGAATGTAATTGAAAAGTACCTTTGTCATTTTTCAACCTTCAGTGATTATTTGAGATTATTACTTTTTCTTGCTCTCAAAATTATCATTGGATTACAGTCTTCCGTGCCATTCAAAGACTGGGCTTTAAGTGTTAAAATAGCACCAAAGTTTTTTGTTATTGTTCTGATTGTATTTTTCCTTTTCTTTTTGAGCAAGGAAGTTGTCTCTTGCTATTAAGGCTTGCTGCTGTTTCCCAGGATTCAGTGTTAAAAGGTGGAAGTATTTCTAGCTCATCAGAAAAGGAAGATAATTATGAATTGCTACAGCACAGCACAGCAAAACATGGCATTTGATCTGTTTTATTTTTTAACAAATGTAGGAAGCATAATTCTGAGAAAGAAAGCATCGAAAATATATGACAGACTGATATATTCAGTACATGACCAATTCATCTTTACCATTGAACACAAGAAACATTGGTTCTTATGTTCAAAACACCATATGTGACCTGATCATCTTTCCCACATAAATTTGAAGGAGGAACAATGATAGATCTGCTGCATCATTTCCACAATATACCATTTTGATTGGCTTTTGATTTGTGAATTGCATCTCCATATGCAGAGATGAAGACTTTCAATCCAGCTTGTGGTATATATGCTAAAAATAAATCCAAAATATGATAATATATTACTTTTAATGTTAGTCTTTGCTGTCACTAGAGTCTTGCAAGTAACTACACACGGCCTAGTTGTGAGTCTTCTTTCTTGAGTATTTTTTTCTCAAGTGGAATTGTTTATTTCTAAACACAGACCCCATTCTAAAGTGACAGTCACAATTACAAAATGGGTTGCAATGTCATGTGACCATGCTGACTTATGACTACAGCAATACTACTGTTAGGTGGATACCACATATGATTGTGACTTGCAACCTCCTGCCCGCTTTGCATGTCAGAAGCTGCTAGTGGAGGTTGCAAATGGTGATCGCTGTTCACAGGATGCTGTGATGTTATAATTGTGATCAGGTTGTCAAGCATCTGGATTGCAATCACATGACTATGGGAATGTTGTGGCAGCCACAGCTATGAGAATCCATTGTATCTCCCTCTTGTTCAGCATTGTCATAACTTTGAATGGCCACTGAACAAGTGGACATTAAGTGAGGATGGTTTGTAAAATGTTTTAAGAGGACCAGAGATATCTGTGGGGGCATGAGAGATAAGTTTTATTGTCCACATTTTTTGGGGGAATTATGTTGCCAATGTACTTGCAATTCAAAGTCTTTGTCATGGCCAAGACTCTGTAGAGGAGACTGTCAATGAACAGCCAGTTGCTAAACAAGCTGCTGCCCTAGCAGCTACTAGCAGAGAAGACTGCACTGCCCAGTAACCAAGAGATAACTGCTGCTGGTAGTCTCTGAAGATGAGAAGTCAGAGCTGTTAGCTCCTCACAGTGTAAGGCAGGGGTCTTCAAACTTGGCCCTTTTATGACTTGTGAACTTCAACTCCCAGAATTCCTCAGCAGGCATGCTGGCTGAGGAATTCTGGGAGTTGAAGTCCACAAGACTTCACAAGACCCCTGATGTAAGGAGAGGAGAGCAAAGCTGCCAAGATCCTCACAAGAAAGGAGCCACACCCTTCCAAATGAGCAACATTGGGGTTGCTTCTATTTAACAAGAGCAGCAAGCTCAAGTCTCTCCACTGAAAACAATTCTCTCTCTCTCTTGCCAGCAATGAGTGTTTATTCATGACAGATGAGACTAAGAGTAGATTTCTAATCTATAAGCGTTGCTCATAAAAGTTCTCAGCCTACTAACAGTTACCATCTCCCAATGAAGAACTGAGACCTATGTTTGAAATTAAATTTGTCTCAAAACTAGTCTTTTCAGGAAGGGAGATTGAAAAGCTTAATCAAACTATGCTAAAAACAGATGAGGTTATGTATCCAACTGACAAAGTGAAAACATATTATTGTGTCCAGATGGTACATTTCTGAAAACTATTAAAAGAACTTAAGAAGTGAAATGGCTGATTTGCTTACAAAAATATGAAACATGTCCCTTAGATGGACCTCCGTACCTCAGGACAAAAAAGTGGCTAATGCAATAGTGATCAAATAATGCAACAAGGATAAGAATCTAGAATACCCTGAGTAAACTGATGGAAAGCATTATGGAAGATGAAACTGTAAAACACATAGAAAGGTTTTGCTGAAAAAAATAACATCATGATGTCTGTAAATGTCATTTCTTTCTCATTTGTCTTTTTGTGGCCTTTCACGATATAAGTAGGCTTTTTTTCTAGTAAGAATTGTTTACTTGGACTTTACAAAAGCTTTTCAAAATGCTTTCCGTCAACCTTCTTCACTAAAGGTTCCTAGACAGTTATTGGAATAAAAGTAGTTACCATAAGAAACAAAAAGAAAAGAGTAGAATTTAAACTGCTACTATTATTACAAGTGAGCTATGTAAGACTTCTAGATCGCCATTATTTAAATTAGTGAGTGGGGAGGGGAGCTGTAAAATAACCAATATTTTGTATGGGCATCAAATTTGGATGACTTTTTTTAGGCACAGTTAAGATTTTTTTTTCTTTTTTAAAGAAACAAAACCTTGCCTAAACTGTAAAAATTAAAAAAAAAAAAAAAAATCACTTTCATGACAAAAATCATTTCATTGTGTACAATTGTAAACTGTTGCATACTGGCCAAGAACTAAATCAAAATATTTGATTTGATGTGATATGATCACTCGATAAAAACATCAATCCAGGATATGATTTTTTTTTTAAATTGTAAATTTCATCTGAGGATTCTTGGTGGTTTAGATTTCATATGTTCAATGCAAGTCAGTTCTGAGTTTAAGAACTGCACACAACATTTTAGAAAGGATGTTTGGATAGCCCTACAATACTTTTTAAGAACTAGCATATGTTTGTGGTATAATTCTTCCCCCTTGCTGTCAGAATTGTTGGGGTTATTTCCCCTCTCTAATTTAATAATAGTAGTAATATGTACTTACAAGTAGGTGTGGTATGATCATAGAATAAAATAATTGGTATGATTACTTATTATAATCATGATGCAAAAGAAAGACCCTCTAATGTAAAAGATCCATGATAGATAATTATATTAACTTACGTGTATTCAAAGTATTGGGTAAAAATGAATTAAATAATGTCCCAAAGGTGCTTTTTCAAAAGGCAACTGGACTTTGTTTTTCCTTGAAGACATTTATTTTCTCATCGAAGAAGCTTCTTCAGTTCTCTTCAGTTCTCTTCAGAACTGTGACACTGTTAAGTAATCATGCCAGAGGGTATGGTGCACCATTTTGGCTTTATTTGCAAGCTCTCTTGTTATAAGCACACAGAAATGTACAAGTAGATAATACAGCTTCAGTCAAAAGGTCACGTGGTCCAACTTCCCTTTCTATAATGGAAAAAATGAACAGACCCCAAAAATGCTACTGAAAACCGAATGAATCTAATTTAATACTTCTTCTCTGCAAAAATCATTCCTATTATGGCCTGAAATGCATTTTGCCACTCGATATGACATAATTCTCCCTATTCAACAGAGGTGATAGCTCAAAGCATGGATGGTGTTTCTGAATGCATTTTTTCCCCTGTGGCTGGCATTGCATCACATCCTCTGCACTGTCTTCTTTATAAAAATGAGCTCAAAGCTTTCTTTTTCAAAGCATTAAGAAAGGCAGGCCATCAATACAGAACCAATAAACTCTGACAAGAATTTGGGAGAAGCATAATCATATCAGAACAGGTGCACAATTCTGAAGCTTTCCAGGCAGCTGGTTCACATTGGCACATGCCAAGGTAAGGCCATTAAACTCTCATTGCTTCTGATTTAATGAGCATACACTATAAATACTAACAATATTTTATCTCATTTGGCATCCAAGCACTCTCCAAATTTCTTCTACCAGAAATTCATATTTTCTGGCAAAAAGAAACAGTTGTCTTCTTTTGCCAACAAAATAATCATATTTCTATATAATCGGTACTTTTTGATACCTTCTCCAGGACTCCTTCTATGGATAATTGAGTATGTCAACTTTAGGGATTTTGAAGGTGACATCTTCCATAGTACAAAATAAAGTGCTCCAAACTTGGCTTAACTCCTGAGGAATCCTATAAAGAATATTAACAGTTATAGTGTGAGAATATTGAGAAATCTGTGACAAAGGCATTTATTATTGTGCAATAATTTTAGTTTTGGTGTTCATAAAGCTTCACAAAGAGGAATATGCTCAGAATAGGAATAGAAAAACAAACTTGTTTGCACTTAGCAGTTCTGTAAGTCTTCTTATAGCAAACAGATGAGCAGTCTTTTTGTTCTTGGGTATCAGGGACAAAAGTGAGGTAAAAGGTAAACGGAGTTAACCTAACCAGATGTGCTCATATGTTCATAGTTTTAAAGTCACACAAAGAATACGCAACATAAGGAACATAATTTCCTTTAGAAAGACAACAAAAATAAACCTTTTTGTATAAGATCATCCTCTCCTCTATATCCTATTAAGCATTTTTTTAAGTGTTGTGAAAAATCTTGTAATTGTGCTCGTGTAACCATCATGGCTCTGCACTTAAAGATACTGAGTTTGTCAACTGGAAAGCTGATGGCCCAGGTTCGAGACCCAAACACTCTGCGATGGGGTGAGCTCCCATTACCTGCCCCAACTCCTATCTACCTAGCAGTTCGAAAACATGCAAATGTGAGTAGATAAATAGGTACTCTTTCAGTGGGAAGGTAGCAGTGTTCCATCCACCTTGACCACGGAAAATATCTCAAGACAATGCTGACTCCCTTGACTAAGAAATGGAGGCGAGCACAGCCCCATAGAATCAGACACAACTGGACAAGGGAAACCTTTACTTTACCTTTAAGGCTTGTTTAGCTTCATGGCATACAGTCAAAACTGCTTAACACTTACATTACTAGCATGTTCTGTAGATGGGAATATAACTCTGATGATGGAACATTCCATTGTAATAGACAATTCTATGCATAATCATCCTAATGGAAATTATTCTATCTGTTGCTCACCAAACAAATCAGTGATGGATATAGGAGAAACAAACTTTTTGGGTAGGATACAAGATTCAGATGGAAAACCTTTGGAAGAAAATTGAAGGCCATATGAACTTTGTGGGTTGCATATAGTAGATGATCATTTCCTAATTCAGATCCTCTATGTAAATCACTCAAAGTGATACATGGTTTACAACCTCCAATATTGTATGTATGGTAGTGTGACATTTCTTGATTCATAATTTGTAAATAATTACATGGACTTTGAAGAAGCAGATATACTTTGTGTGACACAGTGGTTATAATTTTTAATTGAAATGCCAGGTACCAATCTTTCTTCAATAAGGAACATTTTTTAAAGAGTTCTAGAAAAATCACAGTATTTTAACCTAAAGGATCTCACAGCATTACTTTGACACTAAACTGCCACACTTAAAAACTGTTGCATATACATTTTATTCAGTCAGATTCTAAGGCCACTCACTCACCATATGTGGCTTAGAAAAGATTCCAAACAAGAAAAAGTCAGAAATGGCACAATAACAATAAAAAGATCCTTACATTTGACATTTGATCATTGTTAGCTGAATGTGTACTCAAATTATTGGATGAGGCACTCAATGGTACTAACTTGCCCACACAAATAGATCTGTTGCAGGTTAACAGTTTTGTATATCCTTTACCTAATAACAACAACCAAAAAAAAGAGCTGAAGATATCTGTTACTTTTACACTCAACTATGAAATAAATGAGATGAAAAGTTAAATAAACTGACATAGTTGAAATTTCGGTGGGCTTGTCTGATATTTTTCTTTGATGCTTCTCATTTGAAACCATTTCTTTTTTGGGGGAAAAAAAACAAAAAGTGGGAAGAAGAGAAACAATAATTATAAGAAAAAGAAATCCTAAAAAAGCACACAAAAACTTTTTTTTTCTTTTTGCTTTAAGCCCTTTTCACTTAGTTTCTTCTATTTTCATTAAAATTCAGAGCATCACAAACCCAGCTGCTTGTTCGGCTTTCATTATACTAGGTGAACTGTCCAATTTAGTGCTTCAAAAAAAGATTTTGAGTATTCTTATTATTTTTCAGACGATAAAGCTACTTTCTTCAAGCTGACTTGAAGTTAATTTTTGCAGGCTTTTGAATACCGAGAACTTTATTTTCATCAGTTTCACACCCACCTCCCATCTTTTTTTCATTTCAAGTAGCTAGAGGACACTCAGTTGAAGAGGTCTTGCTATTGCTGCAAAAGGAAACAATTCTCCTCTAAAGTCACTCTACTTCGCCTCTTACAAGACCGCAAAAAAAAAAAAAAGTGAGTGGGAGGATGGGGACTTCAAGTTCACTATAGGGAACGGAAAGAGCAATCACAAGCTAGAGGGTTCCTGCTGAATTAGAATAAAATTCATTATCTATAACAAGCCATATGGTACAGTGAAATATATGCATCCCACATTTTTAACACCTGTCTACATGCTGTGATTTCTTAGACTTCTGAGACTGATTTTATATATTACAATGCTGAGATATGCCACTGAAGATGACCTTTAGATAGCCAGCCTTCCTACCTTTCTCCCTATGTAATAAACAGAAGGCATTTTGATCATTAATGCTTAAAACTTTTAGGTAGACATTAAAGTAGCAACAAAAAAATACAAAATACCACGTTAAACTGTCAGGTAACAGTTGGTACTATGCAATTCGTTTACGATAAGAATGATTCAGACATGGAGGAAAAAATAAAGGTAGGCACTTTTTGAAGAATGGGAGCATTTTGGTCTTATATTATGTGACTCAGAAATGTACTTAACTGCATAACCTTTTTTGGGGGGTGCATTTTGGAGTGTTATAGAATTTGGAATAGTATACAAAAATCTTGGTGGCTAAGGTAATGATTTCAGGAAACAAAAGAGATATGTAATCTCTTGTGCCCCTTTTTTAACCATCAGTACCCCATGTACTGTAGATAGTTTTAAACAGGCTCCTGTCAGCTGAAATAAACAAACACCATATCACTTGGCTAAAGTTTACTTGGAGCACAAGGGGGAATCTTGCCCAGTGGAAAACATCTGGATGCCCTACAGGAGGTGTTCTGTTCTTGCAAAGAAGACATCGAGATGAGGCTGGTTCACAACAAAGATCTCTTTATTGAAACACAATCACAGAACAGAAGCAAGAACACAATGGCCACTGGCCTTTTATATCCCCTTGCAAGAGGATGCACATCTAATCATTGCAGGCCATTCTCCCTGTCTGGGTCCCGGGCAGACACGTGGTCTGTCCGGGTCTCTGCAGCCTTCCTGCAGCCTTCCTGAGCCTCGCTGAATGACTCAGCAAGGCCCAGGACATAACACCCCTCCCCTCTTGGATTAAACAATAACTACGCATATTGTTTAACACTTTACACACAAACACATCATGGCAGGCCGGTTGGCACGTTATACATTCAACCTTTACTCCATTGCAACCCATTACCTTCAGTTCCCTGTTATCCACACGGACTTTCACTTTTTGACAATATTAACATCGCAGCACTACAATTGTCTTTTTCCTCAGATGGCGAGGACTAGTAAACCTCCTCTATAGTAAACAGGGACCTTACATATTCCTTTAAATGCTTATGAGGACCCTTAACCCGCTCTGATCTCCGCGGAGCCAGGTTAGGTGCAGGTGTAGTTGTAGGTGTAGGATTAGGAATAGATGCCTGGAGTGCCTGCTCCCGGTTTGTGCAAAACAAACCAGGACTTTGTCTCCCAGAAGACTCAGGGGTTCCCCCTGACTGCTGACTGGCTGGATCCACCAAACCCAAACCAGAGTTCCTTGGTGGGGTTGAGTTCCCCTAGTCCCTTGGTAGGGGGAATTCCCCAAAATTCCATTGGACTCCTCTTGGGAGCACTGTCCCTCGAGCCCAAGACCAGCAGCAGGTACCCTGAGTAGCCGATTTACGGCCATTTGCCCCTAGCCAGGGACCTCTGCCAGAGTCAGGAGCCGTCTCCATGGCAAGACCCCCACCTGGAACATGTGGAGGAACATTTGGATAAATGCCCTCGTGGAGAGACTGTGGTCCACAATCGTAATTGGGGTCCCCCTCCCCCCCAAGAGCAGAGCCAGGAGTGGACACGTGGCCAGGATGCCTCCAGCGCAATTGGTCAATGTGGTGTCTAAGCACACGACCATCCTTCAAGGCCACTTCGTAGGACAGTGGCCCAGAGACTTTGCATACCACAGCAATTACCCAGAGATGTCCATGTCCATAGTTTCTGGCTCATACTGGATCACCGACTTGGAGTCTCCTAGGTGCCCGCGGTTGTGACATCTATGAAGCCACCCAGTCTGGGTGCAACCTGTCCAGCTTAGTGATGAGTCTGCGACCCCAGCTTAGTTCAGCTGGGCTCTTTCCTGTAGCTGTGCAAGGTGTGGTGCAGTGTGCAAGGAGAAAATCGGCTAACCTGTGATGCCAGGGTCCTCGAGTGATTCTCTTTAATGCCTCCTTGGTGGTACACACCATGCGTTCAGCCTGACCATTGGTGGCAGGGTGAAACGGAGCAGATGTAGCATGCCGGATCATGTTGGCTTGAAGAAAACCCTGAAACTCAGAAGAGGTAAATTGGGGACCATTGTCTGAGACAAGGACATCAGGAAGACCATGGGAAGCGAAGATTCCTCTTAGCACTTTGATGGTCCTGGCAGTAGTAGTGGAGGATACAGGAATGACCTCTAGCCACGAGGAGAAGGAAGAATTGCCCCTGAAAGAGCCCAACATAGTCAATGTGTACGCGTGACCATGGAGTGAGTGTCTCCTCCCACCTATGTACAGGGGCCTGGGGCATCTCAGGCCGTGACTGTTGGCACACTTGGCACCCCTGAACCTGGGCCTCGATGTCCTTATCGAGTCCAGGCCACCAAAGGTGGCTACGCGCAAGCGCCTTCATCCTCACAATTCCCAGATGTCCCTCATGCAGAGAGAGCAAGACTCTAGTCCTCAATGAGGCCGGGATGACTACCCTGCTACCCCACAAGATACATCCTTTGAAAGTGGAAAACTCATGTTTCCTACGCCAAAAACTTTGGAATTCTGTACCAGGACATGCGTCAGGCCATTCTGACAACACCCATGTCAGCACACGTGTAAGCGTGTGATCAGTGGCAGTTTCAGCAGCCACATCCCTAGCATTGAGGGGAGATTCAGGCAATTCCTGAATGGAAAGAATGTGTACAGCAGGAGCAGGGTCTGCCTCTATTTGCTTCAGAGGTAACCTACTAAGGCCATCAGCGTGGCCCATCTCTGTCCCTGGTTTGTGAACCAGGGTGTAGTCATAAGCTGACAAGAAAATTAACCATCTCAGCATTCTGGGGGAGATGATATGTGGGGTTTGTTTGTTGTAAACAAACCCAGCAAGGGCTTGTAGTCAGTGTAGACTGTGAAATGGCGGCCATATAAGAAATCATGAAATTTCTTGATGCCTGCGCATAATTATGCTCTGCAGATGAGAGAGTTCTGGAGTAATAGGCCACAGGGACCTGAGTCCCATCAGCCTTGAGATGACTCAACACTGCTCCTACCCCATAAGGGGATGCATCACATGCAATGCACACAGGCAATTGCTCATTGAAATGCGCCAGTACCTCATTTGAAGATAGCAAGGCCTTGACTTCTTTAAAAGCCCTTTCATGGACGTTCGTCCATTTCCATGGAGTCTGCTTGTCCAAGAGCCGGTGTAACGGCTCAGCCACTGCAGCCTTGTGGGGGAGAAATGAATGATAAAAATTTAGCAGGCCCAGAATAGCCTGGAGTTCAGCTTTTGACTGGGGGCTTGGGGCCAGTTGAATGGCCTGAAATTTAGACTCTGCAGGGTGGATGCCATCAGCATCAATACGAAAGCCTAGAAATTCGGTGGATGTTACACCAATCTTACATTTGTCTTGCTGTAACTTCAGCCCAGCTTGGCGGAAACCCAGCAAGACAGCTCTCAGCCTTTCAGCCAAGTTCCCAGATGACTCTCCTGCAATGACGCCGTCATCGAAATAGGGGCAGACCCCAGGAATACCACTGAACGTTCTCTCCATCACCCCTTGGAAAATGCCAGGGGCTACATTGACCCCAAACTGCAGCCTTTTTACCTTAAAAGCCCCTCTGTGAGTAACTATAGTTTGGGCCTCAGCTGTTGCCTCATCAACAGGTAACTGTTGGTAGGCCTGAGCTAAATCAAGCTTAGCAAATACTTTTCCCCCTTTCAGTGAGGCCAGAATGTGGCTCACCACAGGCACTGGATATGCATGCTGCTACAAGGCTTTGTTTAGTGTGCACTTATAGTCCGCACAAATTCGGACTTCGCCATTGGCTTTTAATGGTGTCACTATGGGGGTTTCCCATGGACTAGAATCCACAGGTTCTAGAATGCCTTGTTGGAGCAGTTTGTCCAACTCAGCATCTATTTTACTTTTGAGGGCAAAAGGCACCCTCCTTGGTTTAACCCTGATGGGTGTGATGGCTGGATCTAACTTTAAAGCAGTAGGAGGCCCCTTGTATGAGCCAAGCTCTGGGCTGAACACATCAGCAAACTCCTTGCAGACTCCTGCAAGGCTGGCAGTTTGTATCTGGTTAAGCCCAGTCACTTGGATCCCAAGTGCCTCGAACCAATCGAGTCCGATAAGACTCGTGCGATCACCCCCAACTACCACCACTTCTAACAACCCATCAAATTCCTTACGCTGTACTCTAAGCGTGGCCTCCCCCTTCACACTGACTCGGGAATTCTGAAAGTCAGTGAGGATGAGATTGGAGGGCCTGAGTTTGACTCGTGAGCCACTCCTGGAACAAACCTTTTTAAAAGTGTCAGCAGAAATAATAGAAAGAGCGGACCCTGTGTCCACCTCCATGGCCAGGGGAACTCCCTGCAACTTTACATCAATGCGAAAAATTTTATTAAGGGGCCGGTGAACCCCAGTTTTGAATACCCCCCTACGGGACGCGCAGAAGCCCACCCTGTGTTGGCTGGGGACCTTGGTACCTTTCAGAGGCAACACTTCGGGGGACCTGTTTTTCTGGTGACCCAAACAGGCTGATGCGATGTGGCCTTGCCTGCCACATGCCCGGCAAACAGCAGAACGAAAACGGCAGTCGGCCCTCCTGTGGCGACCCCCACAGCCGAAACACCGAAGGGATGCAGGCGTCTTTCCTCTGTGTTCTTGCAGTCTTCTCTCCGCCGACTGTTGAAGTCTGTCCACCTCTTCTTCCTCGGATTCTTCTTCGGATGCCTCTCGCATGACTTCCTGATGGATGGGAACTGCTGCTGGAGGGTTCTTGGTCAACCGCAAGGCCTTCACCACGCTGCCGGCTGCTTCTTCAGCTGCAACTTCTCTCAGGGCATCTTGGAAGGACACATTAGCTCTAGCAAATAACTTTTGTTGCATCTCACGGCTTCGCAATCCACAAATGAGCCGGTCTCGGAGCCTCTCTTCCAAGTCTTGGAACACACATGGCCTAGCAGCCTGCCTCAGAGCCATGACGAAGTCCGTAGCTGATTCTCCCGGCCGCTGATCCCACTGCTCAAATTGGTGCCTCCAAGCTATTACAGAAAGCTTGGGCTCAAAATGCTCGCGCAGCATTTTCTTCAAATCTGGATAGGCGATCAACTCCAGTGGTGCTGGGGCTACAAGGTTCTCAGCAATGTCAAAAGTCTCTTGCCCACAGACACACAGCAAGGTAGCAGCTTTCAATTCATCTTCTTGGATCTTGTTCATCCTGAAGTAATTCTCAACGCGAGCTGCGTAAGAGCTCCAACGTTCTGGGTGTGAAGTATCAAACTCGACAAGATGGCCCAGCTTGGACATCGTTGTGACCGATAGCCTCTTCGACGTCTCTCACCGCAAGGAAGGAGAAGGGGTCCCACGAAGCCAAGCCCACCTCCAGTGTCTTCATACTGGCAGGTGGTTGCTTCTCCTGGATGCCGCACTTCTCTTCGCTTCAGGCCTTCAGGTGAGTTGGCCTAGCTTCTTTTCCTTTGGCTTCCTTTGCGGCGAATCCCACCTTCATCGCCAATGTTCTGTTCTTGCAAAGAAGACATCGAGACTAGGCTGGTTCACAACAAAGATCTCTTTATTGAAACACAATCACAGAACAGAAGCAAGAACACAATGGCCACTGGCCTTTTATATCCCCTTGGAAAGGAATGCACATCCAATCATTGCAGGCCGTTCTCCCGCCTTGTGCATGTGCGCAAGGCCGGAGACAGCCTGTCTGGGTCCCGGGCAGACACGTGGTCTGTCCGGGTCTCTGCAGCCTTCCTACAGCCTTCCTGAGCCTTGCTGAATGACTCAGCAAGGCCCAGGACATAACAGGAGGCTTCTGGCTAATACATAATCAGATTTTCATGTCCTATGGCTGTAAAAAGATGTATTAAAGGGTTCCAGCTATAACTACCTGAAGGAAATGTTTGATGTAGCTTTTAACTACCAAACAGCTACAATGGTCAAGATAGAAATTGAAATGTTTTATTATATGCAGCTTTGGAAAGAAAAAGTATTTGAAAAAAAAAGTTTCGTGCTCTTTGAATGAATCTATAAAAAAGACACAAGGAGTTTCCCTTTTATTTAGTGTATGGCATTTGTACATTGAGAGCCAGGGAGTCTACAATGCTATTACAGAGTAATTTTGGCTGCCTACGATTGCTAGTTCATTATTCATGCTCACACACTATCCCAGATGTACTGCAGGGAGTGAAGTAGCTCCACGCACAGAGTAGAGTGTGGAGCTGTAAGAGTGTTGGTGTCATCTGTAAGAGTGTTGTCATCTGGGGCTTTTCTCCATCAATTTTGCCTTGTGTATAGGCAGGTCCTATGCTGGTTGGTTTCTTGCTACCACATTTAGTGCCGCTGGCTTCCCGACTGGATTGGTATCTATTTACTTGCATTTTGCAGACTTTCAAACTGTAGGTTGGCAAAAGCTGACGTGGGTTTCCCTTTAATTTGTTTATTGTTCTAGTTTACTTGAGATATGAGAACAAAATTGAGAATGTTCTTTGTTCCTTTTATCTATGATTTAATGGACTTTGTTGATTCACAACTTCAAATGAGAAATTTATTTATTACACATGATTTATATTGTATTTATTACACAAGATATATTTATTGCACATGGTTTATATTGTATGTTTGGCTTAGGTTTTAAGTAAAAGCTTATTATTTTTTTTAATTTATTTTTTTGCCTTGAATAAAAGTGTTGCTTCTCCATCCCCACCACCAACCAAGGTTGTTAAATGTTTGAGCTCAGGTTTTTCCTCCTTCATTCAGTACACAAGGAAAAAAAAATTTGTTACCTAAATTCATACAGAAGAATCTCTACGAATCTTTGCTTGGATGTTCATATTGTATACCAATATGATTTGGTATACAACTGATTTTGTGTGTGTGTGTGTGTGTGTGTTTGTGTATCTGTTGGTTTCGTATTTGTGTGTGTGTGTGTGTGTGTATGAAACCAACAGATATAAAAATCCACATTAAAAACTAAATAATATAAAAACAAATATAGAAACCTTAGGCAAAGAATGGATAAAATATGTCCACTCAGCAATGGAGCATATCTCGTATATTTTGCATGACCATTTTCTTTAAGAATAACAATTTATGGGCCATCTAGTTGGAGCTGACTCTTAACAATCACTTAATGACCACTTTCTCCAAGATTATCTATCTCCTACCTACCCCTTCAGGATTCCAAATTGTGGACTCACTAATCAAGTCCATCCAGCTTGCTGCTGATTGTCTCTTGTCAACATTTCTTCCATGTTTTCCTACATTTTCTAGACCAGAGTTCTCCAACCTTTCCAGCTTTGGGGACCAGTGGGTGGGGGGGAGGGGATGGTTCTGTGTGAGTGACAGGAAAGCATGTGTGAGCACATCACCATTTGTGCAAGCTGTGGGCACGCACACCTGATGCTCATGAAAATGGAGCGGTGCGCACATGCTCACCTACTGCTCATGCAAGTGGGGATGTGCACATACTCAATGCCTGGTTCTGAAGAAGTCAAGGCCCGGTAGTAGCCTGTAGCCCAGGGGCTGGAGACCCCTGTTCTAGAGACTTTTAGTCTATGATTTTGGCTTCTCTGATGTTGTTGTCACACACACATTTTATTACCAATTTAGATAATATCATCAGTGCAAGGGCAATGAAGTCTGTTGAGTGATTTTTTTTCATGCCTTTATTGTAAGGAAGGAAGGAAGGAAGGAAGGAAGGAAGGAAGGAAGGAAGGAAGGAAGGAAGGAAGGAAGGAAGGAAGGAAGGAAGGGAGTTTCTTATGCTCCCTGTCACAAAGAAACTCAATGGGAAAGCCAAGAAGAAATTGGAAGTTGTTCCAGCTCCCATTGTTTTCTTGCTCACCCATTCTGTTTCTCTGTTTAGATAAGGAAATCTCTGAAACAATAAACCTACAGGCTATGGTTTGTATAGTTCTTAATTAATACTTGTCAACAGTGATGGGATTCAGCCAGTTCGCACCACTCTGGAAGAACCAGTAGCTAATTTTTTGTTGCCCAGGCCCAGAATGGACTTCTGGAAGTGGCATCCACACAGAGAACCAGTTGTTCACATATTTGAATCCCACCACTGCTTGTCAAACAGAAGCTTTACAGCTTTTCATACTTTAGGGTCTCACCATGTCTAATTCCAATCCTGGTAATGACTGTAGCAGCTACTTTTCTCTGCCATGTCTCTTCCTTCCTTTCAAGTGGATTTTCAAGTGTGCTGCCTAAATGAGTATGCAAATAAATGAGGAATTCATCATTAGGATTATCTAAATATATAACAAGCTTCGCTTACCTTTTTTATATGTTCTGTATGCCTATCCATGGTTCAGGTAACTTTTACAATGAACATTCATTGGATGATCCAATTAGAGTCCTCACAACTTCTAATTCAGCATAAACCATATGGAAACCTTTTGCCCAATAACTGAGAAACAAATGCAATGCATGTGATAAATGACGCTTGAGAATCAGTAACATATTTGCTCATCTGTGACAAATTTCCTGTTACTTGGTAAACAATAGGGTCTGCGGAGAGACAGAGTTAAATAACCTATAAAATAAACACATACTTAAATCACAATCTGTTTAAGTGATATCATTAAAGATACACACATGGATGTGCGCGCACACACACACACACACACACACAGAGAGAGAGAGTTCTGAAATCATGTCTGTTTGAAAGCATCATTTCTTACATGTGCTGTAAGCATTATGGGGGGAAATGGGGACTTTTAGTAAAATGGGATTGGCCCTTACATATATGTTTCAATAATTATATCAGAGGGTCCAACTTATAACTCTACAGTGTGTTATAAGACTTTGGATACCATCCTTCAAGCTTCAAAGCTTGTTTTGAGAAATTGCAAAAAATAATCATATAGACTTTTTTTTTTTAACCCTGGCCATATTCCATTTCTTTGTCATTGCTACAGGTACTCTTTCACAGTAAGCTTTCAGCATGCCTCTGATAGATCAGGTATGTTCCTTAGCTGCAAAAAAATATGCACATCCTGAATTTATATATTATGTCCAGATGTCTAATAAATTTTCACAGATAAAAAAAAATAACTGAAACCTCCTGTCTTAATACTTTACAACTGTGTCTGCTGGCACAAATATCAAGAGCTGCTGAAATCTAATTTCATTTTTTTCCACATTATATAACTAAATATTCTTAGCTATTGTTTATTGCCTACAATTAAATGGCAGTCTGCCATAAATAACAACAAGCAGCCTTATTTAATAGAAAAGAAACACTTTAATTAACATAACATTTACTGAAGTCCATGTGCAATGTAGTTGCCTTTAATTACTGTTATCTGATTATTTTTATCTAATTGAAAATAAACAAATGACTGCATATGGGAAGACACTAACTATTGTTCTGGACATTATTCATTGCTTTATGAAAAAGGAAACATCATGAAATAATCAGGTAAAACAATTGGGCAGATTGTATATGGTTCAGTCAATGAAAGTATATAGTTCACATATTTACTCCTACTTTCTTCTTTTAAAAAAAGTACAAATAAGGAATTAAAGATGATAGCAGTGTGCCAATACCTCAGGGGCTGCCACAAAGAAGAGGGAGTCAAGCTATTCTCCAAAGCGCCTGAAGGCAGGACAAGAAGCAACGGATGGAAACTAATCAAGGAGAGAAGCAACCTAGAACTAAGGAGAAACTTCCTGACAGTTAAAACAATTAACCAGTGGAACAACCTGCCTCCTGAAGCGATGAATGCTCCAACACTGGAAGTTTTTAAGAAGAGACTGGACAGTCATTTGTTTGAAATGGTACAGGGTTTCCTGCCTGAGCAGGGGGTTGGAGTAGATGACCTCCAAGGTCCCTTCCAACTTTATTATTATTATTATTAATTATTATTAATTATTATTATTATTATTATTATTATTATTATTATTATTATTATTATTATTATTATTATTATTATTATTATTATTATTATTATTATTATTATTTAAGGCACGGCTGTCAAACTTGCCCCATCACATGACATGTTGCGACGTATTGTGACTTTTTTTTACATTGCCGGAGCTGGAGTGGGCACGGCGTCCGCATGATGCAACCAGCCGTGGGCCGGCAGTTTTGTACCCCTGAGTATTAAGGACCTTCGCAGAATACTCTTAGGGTTGCCAACTGATATGGTGAGAGCAATTAGAAACATTCAGATTATGTTATTTCCAGCTTGCAACAATATCGTATGTATCGTATTGTTAGATAAATAAATTCCTTATCATTCTGTGAATTCCAACAGTAAGGGTGAGTGAAAATTTTATGCACAGTTTAAATGCATTCATAATTGCAGTGTTTGATCTGAAAAAAAATATTGGGGGATGCATTCCATCATACAAAATATGTTTTAAAAAACTTACATAGTCACCCATCTGCAAGAAAAAACACTGGGTAGTGCACAAAATAAAAATGCAATACAGTAAAATGATAATTGAAAACAATAAACAATGTTGAGGTCCTAATAAAACACATTCATCTCCCAACCACCCAATGCCAGCTCCATCAACATCCCAATGCATCCTGGTCCTGGTGTTTTGGGGGAAAAGCCAGGTCTTTGCCATTTTCCCCAGGCAATATATAAGCCAATAAGTATGTATGTATGCATATATGTATGTCCTTTGTTTCGTGAAGAATTATTTTGTGCACTATATTAGTTTGATCAAAAATTGTGATAGAGTTCTGCAAAATCCAGTGGTTGGGAGATGAAGATTAGAATAATCTAGATGTCTTCTTTTTCAGGCTGGTTGACATAAAGATATCACAATGTAGTCTTTTTATTTGATTTTTTAAATTGTATTTATGCCACTTCATACCTTTTGTTTGCTTTTTAATGGTACTTAAAAATCTTTAATAGGTCTATCCATGTTTTAAAAAAATATTCAGAAAAACTTTGGAATTTTTCTAAGAAAGTAACTTTCTGCTATCCACTACATGAGATGTACAGTAATTGTAAGGCTTTTCCTACATTTCATGTGCAAAAAGGTGCTACTGCTTTAAAAAGCTGAGTCTTTAAACCACTGTTAAAACAGTGGCGTCTTTTTTAGCTTACATGGAACCTTGAAAATAGTAGCTCATGAATAGCAGAGAGGTAATGTGCTCATATAAGGTCCAAAGCAATTTCTACAAAACATTTCTGAAGTTTGCACAATCGCATCTCATAATAAATATCACCTAAAATTAAAAGTAAAATAAACATGGTAATTAACTGAAGACCTAAAGTTAACAGACAGGCTCCAAATGTATCAGATTGTTAAAGGTTAACCCAATCCTGAACCTGACTGAAGAGAATCCCCATTTTTCCAATTTTCAAGTTATTTGCAATGGAAGGGGATCTCCATATCCAAAACATAATTTATGTACAAATTTCTATGTCCGAAAGGCTCCAAAAAATGGAAAAATGGATTTGTGTTGTTCAATTACAATCACATTACAATTACTATACTTGCTGGCTGATAATTTAAAATGGAGTAAAAATTCACATGCATATAGCATGCCTAAGCATGCCCAAGTCAACTTGTGTTGTTAATCAATAGTGTTTTTTTAAGTCACAAAAGCACAGTCTTTCCAAATGTTGAATCTACACATGGACATCTGAAGGACTGTTATCTTCAATGACCACAAAGTAGGACCTTCTCAGTTGTTGCCCCTTTTTTTCAGGAATCACATTCTTCCAGAGACTAGGTCAGCCTCTATTCTTGTAAGTTTTTAAAACATTACTAATATCTGTTTTTTCTAGCTTAACTTTGGTCTTTTCTAAAGGGAAACTAGAATTTATTATTAATAGTAGTTATAGCAATCTGCAGTTAAAATCTAAAATTTTGGTGAAAACTTAATTCAAGTCCTAATCAAAGATTAGGAATTATTAGTGTAGAACCTAAGGATATAGGCAGTTCCAAGTAAGGGGATTTTGTAAAATTAAGGTGTTCAGATTCAATAAATTCAAAATACCCAAATATAAAGGCAATCATTTAGAAATTACTCTGAGGGCTCTAATCATGATTGGTATATCAATATATTTCTTTTTCATAATGATTCCATTTTGATTTATAACACCCAATATTTAAAAATTTTCCACTTGCCTTTTTCCTCAAGTCTTGCATCATTCTGTGTAGCAATATCAATCAACCAGACTTTTTTTTTTAAGTGACTGTCATATCAGGCAGACTGTGGACAAAGTGCCTATCTGTTTGAAGATCTTAAACTGTTAATTTTCCAAACCTTTTCAACTTGATTTTCCCAGTAGTTTTTCCTACATTTCAATCCAAACCTCTGGCAAAATTTCCTATGAATAATTTTGGTAACTCAGTCATGCTGCTGCTTATAGTCAGTTTGTGAAATTTTGAAGCACCACTGATCAAATGGTCAATAGTTTCATTCAGCTGTTTGTTACATGCTGAATTTTTGCTTTTATGCAGTTAATTGGCTAAATTTGTTCTTGAGATGCTAAAATAAAGCCTTCAGCTTCTTTCTTACTATGGTTAGTTGCACAGTCAGCCAAGATCTTGATACTGGATTTAGCATTTTTGTCCACCAATCAAATCATTCCCAAAGCCCTGAGACAGGCAGATATGGATATTTGATGGTATTAAAGGTATTGTTGTAGAATGTAAGTTATTCTGAATAAAGCTGCCTTTTGCAATTGACTGAAAATGATTTTGACAATGCCAATAATGTTCAAGCGATGGTCCAGTTATTTTGAGATTCCACCCAAGATTCCTATTACCATTGGAACTACCTTTCTTTTCTTTTATCACTATGATTCTATTTCCATTTGCAGCTCTTTGTATTTTGTTATCTTCTCCAGTTCTTTCTCTTCTATTCTGCTGTCTCCAGGTACTCTATAGTACTATCTAGACACTTTGCCTCTCTTATCAACAATTCTTAAGTGTGATGTATTATGTGGCAGGTGCCTGTCTATTTGAATTCTAAATTCCCAGAGCATTTTCTATTACTTTCTCCATTTTATTTTTATTTATTTTTTTAGTATGAAATTCTTTTTTATTAGTTTATAATATAAAATACAAAAATACAAAAGCAAATAATAGGAAAAGTAGGGGGAAAGGGGAAGAGAAAAGTGTAGAGAAGAAGAGAAAAGAAAGAAAAGTTATCGACTTCTGACTCCCTCTGGTGCAGTAGAATAAGAAATAGCACTGAACCTCAACTTTTTACTTTTACATAATAGTATCAACTGGGCATTTCTGTAACAACAGATCTGTCTAATCAGTAAAACCCAAAATCAAAGTATCTTTTTTTTTTCACCTCAAGTACAAAGTCCAGAAGCGATTTCCAAGTAGAAACAAAAGTACTTGTTTTTTTTTCTTTTATTAAAGCAGTCGATTTAGCCATCTCTGCTAACTCCATCAGCTTTTGCAACCATTCATCCATTGTTGGGATTGAAGTGTCCTTCCATTTTTGTGCATAAAGTAGTCTTGCTGCTGTCAACATATATAACATCAAAGTTCCATTTTTCCCCCCAAATCTTTTTCCATTAAACCCAAGAGAACATTTTCTGGTTTTATCTTTATATTCACTTTAAGAATCTTCTGTATTAGAATATGAATCCTACTCCAATATTGCTTTATCACATGTCCACCATAAATGATAGAAAGTCCCTTCTTATTTTTGCATTTCCAACATTCATTTGAAATAACTTTCTATATTCTTGATAACTTATCTGATGTTAAATACCAAATTTCTCCATTTTATGATCCCACCAGTTCTTGCTTGCAAGAAAATGGTATTTCATGCAGATCTTCCAATGAACCTTTGTTGTTCATTTGTCACGCCATTGTTTGTACTCAGTTTATGTGATCTTCTTGCAGCAGCTAACCAGATGATCCACTGTTTCTTCAGCTTCTTTGCAGAGGTGGCACTTGCTACCTGTTACTATCTTCTCAATTCTGGCTTTGTATGCATTTGTTCTTTTATATATATATAACACGTTTTATTGGGGGTTTTTTGTTTTACATCAAAGTGCTTAAGAATCATCGTGGAGATAGGGTAATCAATCATCCATAGAAGAAAGGGAGAAACATAATCATACATATATAGTTCAAGTTAATTCTTTAAAAGTTCCCTCTATTTCCCTCAATTGATATAACATAATCGAATTAATACACTTCTAAATAGAATTTAGTCAATCAGAAAAAAAAATCAATAATATTTCACCTATATCAAGTCAAATCCTGTTTTCAAGCTTAACTAACTTACAATTACCATGTTCCAATTTAGCCTTAAATAAACACATAGTTTACACTTCGGGTATCCAATTTCCCTTATTTCATAAAATATAAATTGTTTCTAAAATGTACATATTATTCCAACCATTCTATTTATACTTCCCAATTAGATTCTATTTCTTATTCTACTCTATTTCAAATATATATTTTATAACTCAATCCATATCTTTAAAAACCCTTTTTAACTCATTACATAAAGTTTAAATCCTATCAAAGTCATTGTACCTATAAAAAAACATATTATTCCACAAAACACCTTCTTATTTCATTTCAGGTCTATATTCTATTTCTTCTTCTATTAACTTTTTGTTTACCACCTTTTCCATATTACATTTCCCAACCATAGTCAAATCAATAATTTTCATCTCAATAGTATTAACTCAGTCAAAATCTCTAAAAGCCTTTTTAACCCATCAATTAAAATTTTAACTCTCATTTTTAAACCTAATTCTAGCTTTCTTTTTGTGCCAAGCAGGTTTCCATAAAAGAGCCTCTAAATCATCAAATCTTAATATTTGATTGTACATATTTTTCAACAATTCAGTCTGATCATATTTCTCTTCTCTTTTTTCCAATATTGTCTGCACTATATAGTCAGTCTTGTTCAGTGTGGTAATTATTCGTTGATTATCCATGTTGTCACAGTTCTCGATGCCTTGTATTTGCAAATCAGTTCCTGTTGCTTTTGGCATTGTAGGTGTTTTGATTGAAATCCGCCTTTGGTCATCGGGATTCTCCATAACTTGTATATGAGATATGATATCTTCCTCTATGTTGATTTGTTCCTCTTCTATTATTGTTTGAGTTGTAGGGTAGTCAGTTGGAATCTGGAAGTCAATTTGAAGTTTTGTAATAAAAGCATTTATTCTAGCATTCACTTGTTCGGTAAATTTGTGAATTCTTCCCAGCATCCGTTTACCAATAGATTGTGGATATATTTCCTCCATCTCGTTAAGTTGTGCATGTAGTTGCATGCCGGCCTCTTTGGGGTTGATCTGTTCTTCCTCTGTTGTTCCTTGGTCTATAAATTGATCAGTCAAAGTTTGAGATTCAATTTTTAGTTCTGGAGCATCATCTTTAATGTTCATTCTAAATTGTTCTTTAAGTTCCAAATTTTTCTCTAGTATAAGTCCATAGCCAAGCTGTGGGTAAAATTCCATTTCAATAATAGAATAATCTCAGTTTTTTGGTGAAGATTCAGCTTGGAAGGTAAATACAACAATAAAAATTCTATAATAGGAATATTATAAAATATAATATCCAAACAGAAATAAAAAAGAGCAAAAAGGCCAAGCAAGACAAGAAGGAAAAAGCAGAAAAAACCAAAGTCAATATTATAAAAAAATATCCAATTTGTAATCCAGAATAGTAATAAAAAAAGGTGCCTTGAAAGTCAATTCTTATGTTTGTAATCCAAGAAAAAGAAAAGATCCATATATCTGAGATATATAATTTGTATTGTAAAGTCAGGTTAAAATAATGGGAGAAAGAAAAGGGGGAAAAAAACCTTCTTTCAGCTGGTTTCAAAATCAGATAAGAATGTCTGGGTGTAGAGCCAAGTGTCTGGGTGTAGAGCCAAGTTGTTAAACTGAATAAACACCAGACAAAAGAAAGTGAAAGTTCTCAGCTTAGAACAGATACTTTGTTGCCAAGGCTTCAAGCTGCAAAAGACAGCCCAGAATGCAGAAAAAAAAGTTTTAAAATAAACAATACAGTTAAAATGGCTTTTCTAAACATAGAAAAATATCTTTAAAAAAGTAAGTTCAAATAAAATAGCTTAAACCACGCTTATGTACAGAAGGGGGGGAGGAAGAAAAACACTCCACCCCCCTCCCTAAAGGCTTCCACTTAAGCTAAAGACAAGCAGGCAAAGAGAAAGAAAATCCATCTTCACAGGAAAGATTTTTTCAGGATCCCCGAAATCCAGCAACTCCAATAGTCAGTAAAAATTAATTATTTTTCTCAGAGCTCATTTTCCCAAGTATCCGAACGCCACTCTCTTAAAGTAGGAAAATAATTCCAGAAGCTTTTCACAGGGAGATAATTAGGGTACAAAGAGGGAAGGAAAGGTCTCACCCGGATCATCCATGGTGGTTCTTTTTGCTTAGTTGTTCTTGTGACTTTCGGCTGGAGCAGCTAGATGATCGGCCATGTTAATGGCCGATCTTTTCCCCATCGGCCCAAAGGAGTTGTCTCGGACCGCGGAGGGTGCTGCCACTCCCTCCGCAGTCAACGAGTGTCCTCCTCAGCGGTAGTCGCCCCTCCAGGGTGACTTTTGACCCTGTCCAGGGTCTACCGGCAGGGGGAAAGACTCTGCACACGACCGCCTGCACTGCAAACTGGAACCAGAAGTCGTAGGCATTTGTTCTTAAGGCTTGGTTTTCTGCAGCCAGAATTATCCCCTCTGTCTCTTTCTTCAACTTTCCCACTCTTAGCCATTGGCAGGTCTCGTTATTATCTGTTTTCTCTACTATTTTTTTATATATATGGCCATGTCATGCTTTGTCTTCCCATGCCTCTTTTCTGGTCCTCATTTGGTTTTTCCTGATATACTAACTTTGGTATACTTGATCTTTCTTGGTATACTTTGTTTGGTATACTAGCTTCACTGCATCTTCTTCACTGTCCTTCAGTTATTCTTCCAATGCCCTTTTTTCTTCTTCAACCATCTGATGTACTTGCAACATTCCATGCCTACCATGGATTTTCCTTGGTAAATAGAGTCTGTCAACATCCCTGAGAGGTTCAAGGGAATGATTCATTGTCATTGGTTTTCTGAAGGATGATGTATTTAATAGAAAATTATTATTCTATGGTTGGTCACAAAGTAAGCCAGATGTTGAGACTGCATCTGGCATTTTTATCCACCAAAGGACCTGTGATAGGCAAATGTTGGGGTTTAATATTTAAGATTTTGTTGCAGGATATAAGCTGTTCCAGTAAAGCTGCCTTTTGCAATTTACCAATGGTGATCAACATCAATGGTGTTCAAGTGGTGCCTCATATATTCTGGGATTACACTCAAGTCACCTATTACTATTGGTATTATCTTTGCTTTCATTTGGCACAGTCATCCTAATTCTATTTGTGGATCTTTACATTTTGCAATTTTCTCTTCTGTTCTGCTGTCTCCATTACAAGTCCACTATTCAGATTTTTTTGGTCTTTTTTTACAATTAATTTGCTTGCAATGGAAATCAGTAAGATATCGAGTTGTTTTTACAAATTTTCAGCTGTCACTCCCTGTTGTGTATTTGATTTTAAACAGCATGTGTGCAACTATCTCACTGCCTTCTTTCATTAATCCTGAAACTCTATTAGCTCTTGAGTTTTGATGTACATTGATAATTCTACCTGAATGTTGAAATAACAAGATGTAACCCTTGACTCTATTTGAGTAATTATTTATGATTGTGACACTTAACCTTATATAATCTTATATAGCACTAAGGCTAAATAGATGCTTAGCTGACCACTGAGAGGAAAGAGGTTTGCACTGGTTTTTTATGACATCTGCTACATAGAAATGAGACTGAAATCATAATGAGAAGCATACTGTGTTGGTAACAAAAAGACAGATAGAACCAGTTGGTGCTCTACTTCTATAGCAGTTAGGCAATCTGGGGAGAAGAATCAGTGAGAGGATTACCAGTGCTTCATTACTTAACTGTCTTCTTACATGCCTTCAAACATCATGTCTAGGCCTATTTTCTTCTTCTCTAATGGACTTCCATTTTTTTTTTTAAAAGCAACTGTGCTTTCAGTTTTCCAATATGTTAATTAGCTCTCTAAAATTATATAGTCCTTAGCATCGCCCAGCAATGTTATGTGCAAACATTCAACAATATTATTTTTCATGTCTCCTTTACAAAGTTCACAGGAAACAATTTTTATCTGATCTTAGGTAGGTAGGTAGGTAGGTAGGTAGGTAGGTAGGTAGATGATAGATAGATAGATAGATAGATAGATAGATAGATAGATAGATAGATAGATAGATAGATAGATAGATAGATAGATAGATAGATAGATTGAGATTAGATTAGATAGATAGATAGATAGAGATAGATAGATAGATAGATAGATAGATAGATAGATAGATAGATAGATAGATAGATAGATAGATAGATAGATAGATAACCTTTATTGTCATTTTTTTACTGTGGGCACAATGGCACACATTAAAAATGAAATTTAGTTACTTGCTTTCAAAGTGTACACATACATAACACACATTTAAACATACTACATACAACATATGTATAGACCTACAACCTTACATATAAGTAACATATAAATATTAATCGCTATCCATCTTGAATACATAACGGAAGGAGGAAGCTTGAAAGTTCACAAGGTTAATACTGTATGAAACAAAACTGTGACTGACTCTGGATGTTCTGCTTCGGATACCACAGAGCCTCCTCCCAGAAGATAACAAGGAAAACAGGTCGTGAAGAGGATGTGTAGTGTCCCAGAGAATCTTACAGATCCTGCTCAAGCAACGCTTATGTGCTATGTCCTGGATGGAAGGGAGGGAACTACCAATAATCTTTTCAGCCATCCTCACCACTCTCTGCACCACCTTCCTGTCTGAAGCAATGATGCTTCTAAACCAGACTGTATGACATTGTGATGCTGTATAACAGGATGCTCTCAATCGTCCCGCTGTAGAAAGTGTTAAGGATAGGGGAAGGAAGATGTGCTTTTCTCATGTGACATAGAAAATGCAGGTGCTGTTGTGCCCACTTCACCAGTGTCTCACTGTTAAGTGACCAAGCCAGCCTACTTGTTAACTGCACACCCAGGAATTTGTTGCTGGTAACCTTCTCCACAGGTGAATCATTAATGCACAGAGAAGTGTGGCTGTGCCTGCCTTTTCTGAAATTGACAATGATCTCTTTTGTTTTTCCAGTATTTAAAACTAGGCTGTTTTCATTACACCAGTTCACCAAACCCTCAACCTCCTTGCAGTAAGCATCCTCATTGTCAACATGAATAAGGCCCACTACTGTTGTGTCATCTGCGAACTTCACAATATGGTTGGTGGCAAACCTATCACAACAGTCATAGGTCAACAGGGTGAACAGCAGCGGACTTAGGACGCAGCCCTGAGGAGAACCAGTACTCAAGAAAATGGCCGCACATATTGGGGCCTGTTAGTAAGAAAATCAAGAATCCAGTTGCACAAAGGGTGTTTAAGCCTAAAAGGCCCAGTTTGTCTACTAGATGCTGGGGAATGATTGTGTTAAATGCCGAACTTAAGTCAACAAACAACAAACGCACATGAGTATTTCTTTCCTCTAAGTGCTTCAAGCTCAGATGGAGAACAGAAGAAATAGCATCCTCTGTAGAGCAATTTGGTCGGTAAGCAAACTGAAGTGGGTTAAATGCTGGCGGGAAGCTAGATACAATAATGTCCTTTATCAGCTTCTCAAAGCATTTCATAATGATAGATGTCAGGGCAACTGGATGGTAATCATTGAGGCCTGTAATTGTGGACTTTTTTGGCACTGGCAAAATGATGGCCATCTTAAAACACAATGGGACCACTGCCTGATGCAATGAGAGATTGAAACTATCTGTGAGAACACAAGCCACCTCATCTGTGCATTCCCTAAGAACATGTCCAGGGATATTATCTGGGCCTGTGCTTTCCGAATGTTAACTTTCCACAGTGTTTTCGAGACAGAGGTGACATCAAAGCTAAACACTTGCTCGTCAGGATGGGGCATAGCTTTCCTAGCAGGAGTGCTACTTGATGCCTCAAATCTTCCAAAAAACGTATTCAGCTTGTTTAGTCGTCCTTGCATCTCAATGGAGCCACCTTATAATCTGTAATGGCCTGGATTCCTTGCCACATTCGCCTGGTGTTTGTTGGGTCCTGAAAAAAGTTCTGAATTTTCTGGCAATGGGCTTGCTTTTGGGCTTCTTTTAGTAGTGCACACATATTAAAGTTTCTGAGGTTGGGAAACACTAGCCTATAAGATCCAGTAATAAATAATCAATGAGTCCACCCCTTTTTATTTTTATTTTTCCTGCTACTTTGGCTAATCAAAGCATTCTGCCATTCTGATCTGGCCTTCAGACCATCACTACCCTATTTCTCCTAAATATACTTTCTTGCAGGATGATAGTGGGATCTTAAAAATAGTATAATGTAGCTATCCTTTTGATCCTTAGGGTGTTTAGGCAATTTTGCATTACATCTTAACTCATTCTTACTGCGGGAATCTTGCACATTTGGGAAATTCTCCTGATATTTTCTATGTATATGCCATTATATGGTAGAGTGGCTGTCACATATATTATTTTCTTTATTTATTTAGGGGTTGGCATTTTTATTCCCTCTTGAATTGTCCTTTGGAGTAGTTATGATTACTTAAGACTCCATTTATGATTTAATTTCCCATATCTTATCATTCATCTTGGTATATATTGTATCAGTTCTTAAGCTTTATTCCTTTCATTATCTTGTTCATGAGTCTTTCTATGTAGTTTGAGCAGTAGTTGAGATATTAGTCTATGTGGGATTGTTTATTGTGTACATTAGTATTCTGTTTATTTTGATGACGACATCTAGGAACTATTGGATTTTGTTCCATTCCATCATGATTTTTAGAAGGGCAATCCAGCCCTTCTAAAACACTTATTTAAGTGTTGCAATCTAATCCCAAAGCAAAAAACATACCATCTACATAGCTTAATCATATTATTATCTGGAATTTTAGATTTTATTATTAGTTCTTTTTAACAAAGATGTGTATTAGCATTAAGGAAATAGATGAACTTTTTTGCTAGTCAGCTAACTAAGGTATGTAAGAAGCACATCACAATAGTAATGGGGGACTTTAATTACCCTGACATCAACTGGGAGACAAACTCTGCACCAAGTGGAAGATCAAACAGATTCCTGACAAACCTAGCAGACAACTTTGTCTCCCAAAAAGTAGAGAAGAGAAATAGGGGATTAGCCATATTGGGTCTAATCCTCACTAACAGAGATGAAGTGATAGAAGGTGTTGAAGCCACAGGAACCTTGGGGGGGAGTGATCATGCAATATTGGAATTCAACATTATGGAAGCACAAGCAATAGAACACAGTCAAACTAGAGTCTCGGCTTTTAAGAGAGCTAATTTCAATAAACTTAGAGAGAGCTTAGGAACGATTCCATGGATGAGAATCCTCAAGGGGAAAACAACTCAAGAAGCTTGGGAAATTTTGAAAAATGAGATAATAAAAGCCCAGTCTAGCACAATACCAACAAAGAAGAAAAACAACAGCTCTCAAAAGAAACCAGCATGGCTGCATAAAGAACTCTCTGATAAATTGAAAGATAAAAAGGATAAGTATAAAAAGTGGAAAGAGGGGCACATAATTAAAGCAGAATATCAGCAAATAGTCCGACCCTGCAAAGATGAAGTGAGGAAAGCTAAGGCTCAAAATGAACTAAGGCTTGCGACCAAAGTCAAAAATAACAACAAAAAAGCTTCTTTCAACATGTAAAAAACAAGAAAAAAGTTAAGAAAATGATTGGTCCATTAATGGGGGAAAGGGGCAACAAGGTGACAAGCAACAGGGAGAAAGCAGAACTATTTAACTCCTTTTTTTGCATCTGCCTTTACACAAAGGGAAAAACAGTCCAACCTATCAAAAACAGTAGTTAAAAATAGATTAGAAATACAAGTTAAGATAGGCAAGAAAATGGTAAGTGAGCACCTATCCAGCCTAGATGAGTTCAAATCACCACGACCAGATGGATTACACCCCAAGGTTCTCAAGGAACTGGCAGATGTGATCTCAGAACCACTGAACTATATTTTTCAAAGATTCTGGAGCACTGGGGAACTACCGGAGGACTGAAAAAGAGCTGATGTAGTTCCCATCTTCAAAAAAGGGGAAAAAATAGATCCAGGAAACTACAGACCTATCAGCCTGACCTCAATACCTGGGAAGATTCTGGAAAAGATAATCAAACAATAAATCAGCGAACACCTAGAGACAAACAAAGTCATTACTAAAAGCCAACATGGGTTTGTCAAAAACAGATAGAAAAATGTGGGTTAGACAGCATCACCACCAGATGGATTCGTAGCTGGCTGACCGGCCGTACTCAGCGTGTGGTCCTCAATGGAACCGCATCTACATGGAGAGAAGTGTGTAGTGGGGTGCCCCAGGGCTCTGTTTTAGGCCCAGTGCTCTTCAACATCTTCATCAACAATTTGGACGAGGGGATAGACGGGGAACTCATCAAATTTGCAGACGACACCAAGCTGGCAGGAATAGCCAACACTCCAGAAGATAGGCTTAAGATACAGGAGGATCTGAACAAACTGGAACACTGGGCGCTATCTAACAAAATGAAATTCAACGGTGAAAAAAGTAAAGTTCTACATTTAGGCAAGAAAAACCAAATGTACAGGTATAGTATAGGTGGTACCTTGCTCAATAGTAGCAACTGTGAGAGGGATCTCGGAGTCCTAGTGGACAATCACTTAGATATGAGCCAGCAGTGTGCTGCAGCTGCCAAAAAAGCCAACACAGTGTTAGGCTGCATTAACAGAGGGATAGAATCAAGATCACGTGAAGTATTAATACCACTTTACAATGGCTTGGTAAGGCCACACTTGGAATACTGCATCCAGTTTTGGTCACCACGATGTAAAAAAGATGTTGAGACTCTAGAAAGAGTACAGAGAAGAGCAACAAAGATGATTAGAGGTCTGGAGGCTAAAACATATAAGGAATGGTTGCTGGAATTGGGTATGTCTAGTTTAATGAAGAGAAGGACCAGGGGGGACATGATAGCAGTGTTCCAATATTTCAGGGGCTGCCACAAAGAAGAGGGAGTCAAGCTATTCTCCAAAGCGCCGGAAAGCAGGACAAGAAGCAATGGATGGAAACTAATCAAGGAGAGAAGCAACCTAGAACTAAGGAGAAACCAACACTGGAAGTTTTTAAGAAGAGACTGCACAACCATTTGTCTGAAATGGTATAGGATTTCCTGCCTGAGCAGGGGGTTGGACTGGATGACCTCCAAGGTCCCTTCCAACTTTATATTATTATTATTATTATTATTATTATTATTGTTATTGTTATTGTTATTGTTATTGTTATTGTTATTGTTATTGTTATTGTTATTGTTGGTTGTTGTTGTTGTTGTTGTTGTTGTTGTTGTTATAGCATGGCATCTGTGCTCTTTTTGAAAACTATTTTTTTTCTTTAGCCAAAACCATCTCTTTTGATGTATTGTTGCATATTCAGCATTCATAGAGCATTTTGAATCCCTTGAGAATTGCATATATTAAAGAAACAAGCCTTTATGCGAAAGGAGAAGATGCAACATATTTTAAAAGTGTTGATGCTTTTATTGTTTGATTAATTGCTTTCTGATACATCTCTGATACATCTCTCTCTCTCTCACACACACACACACACACACAGAGAGAGAGAGAGAGAGAGAGACATTTATATAATGTATACAGTATACCGTTTGTCTACCCTACATAAAGACTTGACCCTCCCCCATTAATAAAATGTTTTTCACTTTGCCTGAAGCACCTATGGTTTGTATTATTGGGAAGGAGGAAAGCCCTACAAGGTAGTCAGATCAGGAAACTGCCTCAACAGGATGACTAGAATGCTACTTTATTGAGAAAGACACTAATAAAAGAATTTTGCAAGTCCAGCTGAGAATTCCTTCCTACGTCATCTTATACCCTAGAGATTCAGGAAAGCCAGTTTGAGACTTTCTCCAATACGTTTCTGCCCTGCTGGGCTTCTGTACTTGTTGTTGTCGTCCTAATGGCTTCTGAATGTCTTCTTCTTCATCTACATAGTAGAGATAGACCTAAATGAGCAGAGCAGCAGAACCATGTAGCCAACTCTACCCCAGTTACACCAACAGCTTTCTGTAACAAACGTTTCCCTTCCCATATACTGAAAAACACTAAACTCTTTGAGAAGCTCAGGACAGAAACAAGTTATACGTATCTGGCCAGAAAATCTAAAAATGCCCAGACATATCATAGCTAGCCAATCCTACAGTGATTAAAGAGGTTTGGAATATGGACAGATGCCTTTCCCTATATAATTCAAAGGAACGAAGGTCAGAATTAACTAAGTTTGGTAATTTACACAGGTACATTCAGTTCAAGCCTGTCTGTAAAAGAAAATAAGGAGGTTATGGAAACTGTAGCTAAGTAACGTTAGAATTAGATATATAATAAGCATAAAAAAGTATAAATATAAGAAGATAGGTAATTAGTTATAGATACACTAATTAGAATTAAGTGATATTAATTTAAAGAATGATTATTTTTGTATAATTATTATAGAACAAAAGGAGGGGGGGAAACCTGCACTCCTTATCTGTGGGCAATACCATTTCCCCTACCTCCCCCAAAAGAGCCTAAATTCAGCTAAATATTACCAATGAAATTATGGAAATAGTTTGGTGTTCAGGTAATTCTCATTTAGTGACCACAATTGGGACAGGCAGCTCAGTTGTTAAGGGACCCAGTTGCTAAATAAGAGGATTGGTTGTAAATTACCCTTTTATCACCTTTTATTACTGTGACTGCAAACAGTTGCCAAATAAGACAGTCACTAAACAAGGACTACCTGTATTTATCACAAAATTAGTGATGTGTTGTCTTTGTCTGATGGCAGTATGATTACAGTATATTTTCATCTTTTTGTCAAGTCGCATAGCGGGCAGGGTTCAATTCAGTTTAGGTTTGGCTCCCCACTTTACCCCATGCTAATGAACTTTTCTTTTTAAAGTTGATAACTGGGGGGGGGGGATAGATGTTTGAAGCATATGAGAACTGGCGATAATTTCCAGAACATTCACAATTAAAACAAACAACAAATAATCTTAAAAAGATGTGACTTACTTTAAGAATAGCTTTAATGAGTCAATTTATTACAGCAGTAGCATCTTTATAGGATCAGACAAAAGCCTGAAAACAAACTTGTAGTTTTTAAAATTAATACTCTTTTCTTCAGGTGAAGCCTGAAACACTTCTGAATCTTGTTCAAAAGGTGCCCATCCCTAATCAATAACAATAATCCAAACTATAGTCCTGTGCTGACTTTTCTAGGAAATCTAATTTATCATATTGATATGGTAATTATAAGCCAATATGTGTGGGATTGCACTGTCACCAATGTTTGTGCAATAAATGTCCCTGCTTCAGTAGCAATGATGAAATGCCCTAGTAATGAATGAGGCCAATGGAAAACCATTTTGTGTGGTATATTATTTGGTTTTCAGGTATTGCTCTCTTGTACCTTTGACCCATAACATCATACTGCCACAAAAAGGTGAAGTTATCACCTTGAACTTTTATCTCTAAGTTTTTGTTGTTTTTTAAAGAATAAATAGCATGTAGTTCATAAACCTACGCAATGGCAGAGGGAAGAAAACAATGAAATAATATACAAAATTATCACAGCAGTGTGGAACCCCAGGGATGGTAATTTCACCAGCTACTGCTCGAGTCAAGATATATATTGGCAAAACAAGTCTCTTTCTTGTCTTTTACACATTTTTAAGTGCTGTTAGTTTGTGCAGTGCTAGAAAGATTTGAACCCTAAGACTCTAATTTTATCCTACCTAGAAACGTTTTTTGGTCAAGAGTGGAACAATCTACATACCAACTTCTATAAAATACATCCAAAGCAGATGTGAGGAGGTCAGATTCTTCCCATTCAATGTCACCAATTCACTCATTGCTTGTTATTGGTACAAATGAGAGAGTTGCCTAACTATTATTCATTCAGTCCAGGTGCCAGCACACCCAAGTTACATCTGTTGCCTGAGCAGATGGGAAGAGTTCTTTTAACTAAATCATTTGGCAATCATCATTATTAGCTGAGCAGGTCAATCTACATGTCATAAATTATCCATTTACAGCTGGTTTGCATGATAAAATATTTGGCTTATAGTTCTTTTTCCCTTTGACCTTAACACCATTCTGTCATGGGAGAAGAAAACTCAGCTAACATCCAAAATATTTCTATCAGTTTTAAATGAATATATAAAGTAATGAGACAGATAAACTTTATTAGTGTGGAGTTAAGCTGTGATAAGGCGGGATCACTTCTAACCTATATTTTACACTTTACAATAACAGTATTCTAGTGAACATTACTAAAATAGGCTTAAAGTTTACAGGTATTTTTAAAATGTAAAATGGCTGAATCAAACTGAAACCATTATACACTATATTTTCCTGTTTTTGAATTATAGTAAGGATTGATTTATGGAAACATGTATGTCTCATTTAAAAACAATATAGAGTTGCATGAATTGTTCCTTGAAGTGGAACATTCCTGGTCTTTTCTCATACTTTTGCCAATCAATCTAATATTAGACCAAAATGAATGTTCTTTCAAAATAACTGTCTCTGGAGTGGGAGTTTTCACCTAGATTATATAGTAGAAGAATATAGTATAGTAGAAATCAATTAATTATTTTCCAAAGTTTCATACTCCCAGTCCTGATTAGGAAATTGGGGGAAGGAGTCATATTTTAGAAAGAGTTCATCTTTAATATATACAATTAATAGCATATGTACTTTGATATGTGGGAGATGACAGTTTAGAAACATGAAATATAAATAAAATAAATATCAATAGATTTATCCCTCTAGGTGTCCTATAAAGCTCAAATTATTTCAATTTACAGTACCTCTCAATAATTCATTCCAGAAGACATGACAAATACTAAAACTGATGAGTACTGAAAAAACCACACAATTTAGCCACATGACCCACTATTTTGGCTGGAAGAAATAGTGAGTCATGAGCGAGCTGACATCAGCAAGTTCTTCTTTGCACATCAACTACTGGGAGAAAGATGAGTGCCAGGACAAGATTTCTGCTTCAAAACACATATAATACCAAATTCAATGAGTTTTGAAGCAGTCAAGTGCCTAGGTATGACTGTATTTCCACTTCGCATTTTCACAAAAATCTGTCCCCACTAGTTGTCATTTTTTTCCTAATACTTCCTTTTTTGAAAGCAATTTGTGAAGAAAGGTGCCTTTTTCACTAAATTGAAAATCCTTACTTCATGAATGTGTGCACCGTCTTTTACAAGAAGAACATGGCAGAAGATGGAAAATCCCAAGAATATTTGCATATTAGAATAGGAAAAAAACCAAGTTGGTCAAGGTACGCTCAATGAAATCCTTTCCTACTGATATCTTTTGAATCTCCCAAGGACTTTACTTACAGTATTATCGATCTGAGAACACTTAGGAGAATGGAAATGCAAAAGTGCTTAACCCAGAAACTGATTGTCATTTATGTATATTTCCCGCCACAAAAATCTAGATTCATATTCCCACTTAACTTTGGAATTCCATATTGAATGAGACTGAATTAGAATTGTGACATATGTAAAATACATTCTTCCAATTAGCCCAGATCTGAATTTGAATTTATTAGTGATTTGTCATCCGTAAAATCAGAAAGATTAGACAATGTGCCTGCAAAAATTAATAGACATTTTCCTAGTTCTCTAAATATAGAACCTCCAGGTGATGAATAGAAAGAAAGGGGTAAGGATTGGTGTCAACTTGTTAATTACAGCTCTGTTAATCATGATGTTCTGGAGAAGAACTCTAAGTACTTTCGATTATTTCAATATCTCAGAAATAGGAATGTTAAATAATACTTAATCTATAAGACTTTACAAAGCATAACATTGAGTGGGTTCTTGAAACATTTCAGTCCTTCTGCATCTATTATTGTTTCTTCTGTACACACTATCTACCTCTATCCTCCTGTAACTTAACTTACATTATGACAGATTAAATCATCTTCTTCATCTACAGCAGGGATGTCAAACTGCTGAACTGCAGATGCGTCATGCCGAAACCGCGCCCACCCCATTGCCGGCAATGGAAAAAAGCCGTGATACGTCGCAACACGTCACGTGATGTTGCAAGTTTGACTCCCCTGATCTACAGTATCATCTTTTTTCATTCTTTTCATTCACTGTAAATTTCTCCTCTGTCCATATCATTCTAAACATTTTCATAGAGTCATTTCAATGATATATGTGATTTTATGTCCAAAACTTGAATGCTTCAGAGAAAAGGAAGCATGTTGTTATCATTGTACATGTGCAAAGCTCCTGAATTGAATTATATGAAATTTGGCAGGCAAGATACCTCTGAAGGCTCATATTTTGCAGATTTTAAAAATCAGCATTGAGAAGCCCCCAGCACAATTTCATTTTCCTATGAATCTAATTGATGTTTTGTAAATCACTACAATGAAATGTGTACCAAATTTTGTTGTCTATAAGCATGTCTAATAATTATGATTGGTGTCAAGGTCCAAAGATGTTTTAAGTATCTCTTGCAGAATTATCTGAACTCTCACCAAATGACAATTCTTCACATTTTTGATAAAAAGTCATATTGATATAGTTTAAATATTTCAAAACTTTCATTAGTATTTCACTTAAAATGAAGATGGGGAAACAAATTATTAAATGTAATACGAATCATTACATTAGATATTAATTGGATTTAGATTTAAATTATATAGCAGTCAATATAGTTTTTATTTTGTTTCCATTTACTGATTTTTGATATACACTGATATCCCTACATGTTCCCCCTCCCAGCTTTTAAATATTTTATTCTCCAGCTTATGGTTTGTAATAATGGATTTTTGTTTAGTGTAGTTTGATAACTCAGCCAATTCTGGTTTATTTAACAAACTTAGCAGATTGAGTGAATCAGCTCAGATCCTGTTCTATTCTCTCTCCCCCTCTCCCCCCCTCTCTCTGTATGTATGTATGTATGTATGTGTGTGTGTGAAAGAGAGAGAGAGAGTGAGATGAGAGAGAGAGAGAAAGAAAGAGAGAGGTAAAGAGTAGACAGATAGAAAGAACATGATTACACTCTGTAAACAGTCTTGTTTTGCTTATTAATATCCAATGCTGTGTCTTCAACATTAAGAGAATTTATATAATAATATAAAAATTATACTATAAAATCATAAGTTAATGTGCCTATATTTAAAAATAAATACATAATGCTTTAAATATACCAGTTGGATTTTTAATAATAGCAAGCACAGACAATAATAAATCAAACAAGACGGTGTAACTTGAAAGAAAGCAGCTCTTAATCCACAAACCTTTACTTTAAAACTTATAAGTAAATTGATAATAAAGTTCCAGGCATATTCAAAAGTAAGGTCTCAGTATCTCTAGGCTCATCTATCCCATTACTACATTGGTGGTTTACTGTATACTTGAAAGCAAGCCAAATTGGTCATCTGCACATCATTCCAGTGCATTAAATACTGAAACGTGAAATATAAAAGTAGCACATTGAATACCTCCTGGGTTTTTTCTCATTCAGACTTGTTTTTCACTTATTAATTATTGTTCAGTTCATACCACATAACTTAATTAAATCTCCCTTTAATGCATCAATTAAAATAGCAAATTACAATGGGCAGCAAGGATTTCAGAATGGGTTAGCAATATCCAAGATGTAAGTACCCAGATCCCTGAAACAGCCAATGTTTTCACTTACAAATGATAAGAATGACATCATTTATCCCTAGTCCTCTTTATAGGCCAACTATACCTCAGCTGTAAAAGCTACCTAGATCAGGGGTGTCAAACTCGCAATGTGTTGCGACATATTGCAACTTTTTTTCCATTGCCGGCAATGGGGTGGGCGCAGTTTCGGCATGACGCATCTGGCCCGCGGGCCGGCAGTTTGAATCCCCTGACCTAGATGATAGGAAAGAGGGAGAGTTCAACCTGCAGTCCAGAACTACAGAAAAGTGTGTTACTTTTGTGTCTGTCCTGGGATATGGGAAACAATGCCTGAAAAAGCTAACACAACTTTTGTTACCAGGAATTAAGGAACTTAAAAGATAAGTTGAGTGTATATTCGAAAAGTAATGTGAGAGGGAGACAACACTGAATTTTATTTTTCAATGTAGAGTTGCCATACATTTCTCCATTTTACCACACTGGATAGTTGTCAGTTATTAGAGACTATACCATAGTCTTCCACCGAGACATAAGATTCATGCTGTAAAACCATCTGGCTTCCTTGGAGCAGATTTAATATCCACTTACTGCTGCCTCTAGAAAAGAAAAGAAAAAAGAGAGAAAAAAAGTTGCTGTTTCTAAGCACCTTAAAGTGATACATGTCTGCCAATACCTGTATTTCTCATTAACAATCTTTAAGTGTTAAACCCCGGAATAGAATCTAGAAGTTATGACCTTCAATAATCTTTGCTTTCAAAGTTTTACGTGTAAAACATATTTTCAGGAAACTTCAGATTCTCAAGGAGTGGGTGGATCTTGCATCTGTATGTTTATTCTTTTCATGTGCCTCCAAAGAAAAGAGCGTGAAGAAAAGAATCAAATCTCAGAGTTCACACATCACCCAGGAAGACAGAGTTTCCAACATGGGTAGAACCCATGCACAGCTAATCATCATTTTCTCTAGGATCAGGACTCCCTTAGGAGAGAATGGCTATCATTTCAGCATAACCACTGAAAACACAAAGCCACTTGGACATAGTACTTATTCACCTTTTCCAGAAAAAGCCTTAACCAAGTCTTGCATTAACTTATTTCCATTTGTAAGAAAAGAAAATGTTTCAGCTCAAAGAGCTATGCTTGCATTCATAGTCTTGTGGGTATTTTGTATGCATGTAAGATGTAAACATCAGTTGTGTTTGGCATGATGGCAGAAACAGTAAAACTAAATTATGTGTTTCATGCATTAACTTCTGGAATATCTAAGCCAGGAAATGGGGGGGAAATGGTGAGGGAGGAGGAAAAAAGCTTGCAACTTTTCTTTTTGAAACTTTCACAAATTTTCTTTATAATTTTCAAAAAAAAGTGTGCATGTTCAGCATCTGAGAATATGGAATTCTTGGTGGTCTCTGAGCTTGCTTGCAGATAGTTCATTATCCAACTAGTGCACTGATGATCTTATCTAATTAGGAAATAAAATATAAGTAAACAACTATGCTCAGAGATCACCAAGAACACTATAGTTCAGCCCTAAACTACAGATAATATTTGTCATTGAGATCGAAGAATAAAACAGAAAATATATGGGTGTACATTTTTAAAATCTTATCTCTTATTTTGGCCCCACTCTGATGATGTCACAACCTCTTCCCATTTTGCTTTCCACTCAAGGCTGAAATATGAAATATGCTTCCATTCAGGCCAAAACAGATAGCCCATCTTTGCCTTAAAAAAATGGTAGTATTTCCCTGGAGTTTTCAATTTGTTTTAAAGCCCATGGACTCACTACACTAGTGACTGTTCTTCAGATTTGAAGAACAGTTTTAGTGGCAGGTTATTTGGCCCTTATTATTTATCTGATTGGCACTAGGACAAACAATTTAAGGGCAATGTTCAGCGTGACCATTAATTCAGTTTGAACTGACATGTCAAACCAGGAAATCCCAGCTTAATAGCAAAGCACAGAATCTGCAGTGAGGGAATAGAACAACATTACTGAGCACAGTCCTTCGTTCAGCTCAACACTGACCACTAATGACTAACTTATTATTGTTTGTGTCCTTAATATCATGGTATATTGAGAACCCAATTAAAGGTTAATAAAACATGCTGCACCTTGTAATTGTTTCAGGGTGTGTTCTGGGTAGCAGATGGGATTCATTCAAACTCAAGCTTATAAATCAGTTGAAAGAGGAAAAAAGAACTGTATGAGGTGTCTCTGGTGAGAAACTAGTATCCTCTTTACAAAACAGGATGCTAGGACTCATTGCATCTCCCCAATTTGCTAATTTGTGCAAAAGAGCTGCAACTTGATGGTAAGGTGCAGGCATCTTCAACTATCTCAGCTATTAAGCCTGGCCAAGGCCTGCCTTGAAAATTAGTCAGCTCCATTTAGCAGGAAGGAGCTGGATGGAACCAAGAAAACTTGGCTCTGAATGACAATGTTTGATTCAAGCCATCATATTTGGAGTCCATTGGATGAAACATTCACTCTTCTTAACAGTAGGCTAGAAAAGAAGAATCTGTCCAATATGATGGGAGAGCAGGCAGAATGGTGATATAATGTGTTAATTCTCCAGAAATAGCATTACATTCAAGAACAGTGTTCTTTGTGCTCTTTTCTTAATAGCACTGTTCTGTTTTGCACTTTATAAATGAAGAAAGGAATTCCCAAAGGATACATTGAGAACTCTTAGATGGAGTGCTGAAGTCATTCTGCTTGTATTGTGTACACACTGGGCTTTGTGCTTCTCTAAAATGCTTGTTGAAATGTAATGAAAGCATATATGTTTATGTACCCATATATCTGAATGTTGAGAGGATTCTTAAAAAAAATCATAGATTAATTTTTGAGCAAATAGAATATTACAAATTGAAATATATATAGAGAGAGACAGAGAGGAATAAGACACGACAATATGTACTTGGAGATGAACTCAACAAATAGCTTTAGAAAAAAACAATGCATTCAATGATTATTGAGCATTTATTGTGATTAATTTTGTCCTTTTTCTCATATATAAGATACAACTACATGGTGTTCAGTGTAAGTTGGACACATGCATATAATTCAGTCCATAATCTTTTGAAACCTAGCTTCTTTAGAAAGGAAAGTTTGAGAATGATTTTTATTTGTTGTCAATATATATTAGTGACTATTTTGGTGACTATTTTGTAAAGAAGAGGTCAATGGGAGCCAAGTTACTATAGTTATATTCATAAATCTATTTTAATATGTCAAAACTGTAGTTACCAAAATAGACATAGTCACAATTCATCTGTTATGAGACTCACAAGTAACTGCAATAGAAACACAAGACCACCCTGGAAGATGGAAGTGTATATATCAATTAAAAGGTCACATATACATTGTTCTATTCCATCATTCATAACACAAGCAACTGCATTCTGTAACAACTGAACAGCTCCTTAAGGCCAGTCCCATGGAGAGCACTTTGCAGTAGGACACAAGGGCATGAGTTATATTAAGCAAAGCATCCCAGTCCAGCAAGGGTCACATGAGGCCCAAAGGTGTGCAAAGACCTTCTTGGCCACAGTACTACCTGCTCTTTCAGTAGGAGCCATGATTCTGAAAGATAGTACACTGAGTCCATCTTTGTCAGTGCTACCTCATATAAGACCAGAGGTGGAAAATTCTTGGCATCAGAAGGCTCAAGCATCAGACGTCACTCATCTTTTTTGGGCCGAGTTGAAGCCCATAGTGGCCCATTCAGATCTGCAGCCCTAACACACTGAGACAGGATGTCCACAGTATTAATTAGGTAGCCTAAGGTGGAGATACAAAGCTAAGTATGATCAGCATTTTGATGATATTTGCCCCCGTCAGATCAGATATTGAAAGCATGTTGTGAGTATTTTCACAAAATAGCTACCATGGTAGGTACAGATAGTTATAAAATATTCATTGACCACATTTCCACATTGCACTGGTATTTTGTTGTTCAACCAGGGGAAGAAACACACTGTAATATATCATTTGTCCCTGAGGAAACTTTTTTTTTTTTGCATTTTTAAACACATTACATTGATATTAGATAGTTCCTAAGGCCAATGTAACCATACATGAACTGTCAGGAAGCATCACACTATTTATGATACATTTTGATCAACTTTAGAAAATATTCCATTTCATCTAGATAGACCATATACAGTAGTTAAAAACCAAACTGATGGAATCTGGAGTCTGCACCACTGGCTCTATCCCTAATCTGATCCCACTGCTGAATCCGTATATTAGGCATGGAGAAGTAAACTGTAAAAGCCTTCACACATGCAATTCTCTATACATGGTCTTCCCAGGACCCTGGAATCTTCTTAAACAGAAGCATATAGGATCTTCCAGCTAGATGTTGGGGATAAGAGAAGTCAGGGGTCTAATGATGAACCTAGTATGGGACATTAGAAGTGTAAGACTAATGGAAATGGCTGGGCCACTAGGGAAATTGGTTTGAGGCACATTAGACACAATTGTCAGGGGAGTCTCAATCCAGGCAGAACTGTATGTGAGTATTAGATATATGAATTTTACTATTTCCATATTAAAGTTAATATGGCACTCTTGACCTGGCATATGAATGCTAAAGACAACATACAATGCTGGAAAATTGCATCAAATAAACAAACAAAAAAACTTGTTTGTTATAAAAGAACTCTAATGATATGATTGCAATATAATACTCATGTACATTCTTCGTCCTATTTTTTCCATCAATAAAAACATAAAGTTATTTGCTTCCAGTAGGCCATGACAACCTTTTAAAAACCACAGTTAGCTGGTACCACAACAGAAAAAGTCCAAAAGGTATTGTTACACTTAGTGCTTTCTTATCAACTGAATGTCAGAGGTCTTTGCTTTGCTTCCTGTGTGGTTGGAAATAAATTGGTAATGCACAACGATCCCATTAGATTACACGCTTTCTCATGAACATTTTAACCTAGGGTCAATTTAGATTTTGTACGTCTGCAATTCTTTTAAAAGATGCAAGAAAAGAGGGCATAGAAAACATGGCTGATGATGTAACTCTTTAGAACAACTATATAATATAATAGCATGATGCAATGTAATATAATTAATATAATATCAGGAGGACTTTTCTATAATTCAATTAACAACTCTTAAATTTCATGAGATTTAAGAGTTCATGAGATCCAGAAGCTTCCCTGAGCATGCTGAAATCACAAAAATCTCATGCAGAAGTGTTAAAATCTTGTGTGCTGTTTCCAAAATCTCAAGGTGTTGTACAAGATCTCACTAAGTTTTACAGATCTTTCATTCAATCACATAAATCTGGGAAAATGGATTGATAAATACAAATTGTCCCTGAAATAACTATCCCATGAAGTCAGTTGGTCTAAGGGACCCCAAAATAGATCACTCCAATCATTATGCTACACTTGGACGATAATAGATGCTTCTCTTTAAAAATAAAATCAACAAAATTAATTCATGTAGCAAGAGGTAGAACCTGAAATGCAGGTTGCAGTTTTCAACCTTCTGTAGCAATTGGCTCAAGGTATTCTTTTATTCATTTATTAAAGAAAAATCTCCCCTTATAAAAGACGTGGTGGAAAAATGTTGACTATTCCAGAGTGCCATGTTATATTTAGTACATTAGCGAGGCTTAGTAATTTGACAAGAAAATATCCATAAACTATTAATATGGAAATATACTTAACTCTTCTGTCTATATATTACAAAGCCATATGTGTGTGTGTGTGCATATACATATATGCATGCATATACATGCAATATAGCATCAGTTAAAAGAAATGCAAAAATAGCTTAAAATTGCTCTATTTTAGCTAATTATTTTTTGTTTGCTCATTTGAATATAAGCGCATTTGGAGGCGATGCTTATTGGTCATGGGAAATTTATTTTAGATTATAGTTAGGCTTGCACGAAGCTTTAGACAGCTTACCCTTTAGCAGTTGATGATTACTGGCTTTTTCCCTCTCATTACTCAATGGGAATAAAAGCAACATTTTCTAAACAAAACATAAGTCAGGATATGAATAATGAGGAAAAATAAATACGGTGGCAGGCTATTATCTTTCCCTTTTATTCTGAAAATCTAAACATGTAATAAAAGGAATCAACCAATTATCCTATTCTGCTTGAGGTTTGTTTTCTTGTTTATGGGGGGGGGAGGTTGATAGATCTCCATTTTGACAGGATATTTTGTATCATAACAGAACACCATGTCAAGCAATGTTGCTTCCATAGGAAAATTGCCCTGATCTTCTGCTGTAACCTTTGTGGTAAATTTGACACCTAACAACATTCTCCTAAAGTATTTGTCCAGGGTCTGACTAAATGACGGATGGACTAGACAAATCAAATAACTGTTCTCTCAGGTTTGCCATGTAATATTTAAACCCGCCATCTAAAGTACATCAAACCTTTCAAGAGGAAGATGACCTTCTGAAGTTTTCTTCCAACTGGATTTGTAGCAAGACCTAATTGGTGCTGTGACCTAGATAGGGAAGACACTTTTGCCTCAGGCCCGATGTTGCTGATTTGTAACACTTAACTACGAATGATCACAGGAGTTACTGGCTACAAGTAGACAACCACCTCTCAAAAGTATTTGCCTTTTATCAATTCTGAATGTTTTCAGCAATGTTACTGGGAAGAGAGAGAGAGAAAGACAGACAGCTGGAGCTGATCTTCTCAATGGCTGTCCTGCTTTATTTCTTTCTTATTTCCTGGGGCTTGAGCTCTGCACACAAGGAGAGAGAATAGTGTGTTGATTTGCCTATTCCTTGCCGACTTTTGGGGAGATGACAAACTGCAGAATGTACCTGAGTCTGTATTGGAACTGAGAAAAATCAGGATTCCAGCAGTGAGTATTTCTTTCACTAAGGGAGGCATTCCCCAGGACACTGCAACTGTCATAAATATACAATATGCCAGTTGCCAAGCATCCCAATTTTGATCACATGATCATGGAGATGATGCAGTGGTCATAAATGTGAAAAAAGTCACTTTTTTCAGTGTCATTGTAACTTCAAATGGTCACTAAACAAATGATTGTAAGTTGAGGGCTATCTGCATTGTGTGTGTGCATGTGTACACTTATTAAAAAAATTAAAAGAGAAAAATAAATTGTGAAAGACAAAAGCATGGAAAGTAAAGCAAAATAATAAGTGAAAAAAGGGCTTGTTTGAGCAATCTTCAATTTATTTATTTATTTACCTCTATTTTGCCCAACATAAATACATGAATAAAGCAAAAGGATGGAAGTTCAATGGATCCTCTTCTGAATACATGACCATATTGATTTTTAAAGTGATTTTAAATCTTTATTTATTTATTAAATCTTTATTTTAAAAATACATAAATAATAAGAAATATAATAAATCCATTCTTATTTATATGATTGTTATGTGATTGTTCAGATTGTTATATGATTGTTATATGATTGTTCTGCAGATGACACAATGGTCATTGGCCTCATTTGAGACACTGATGATGCATACAGATGGGTGGTTGAACAACTGGCCCTGTGGTGCAGCCATAAGAATCTGAGTTGAACATGCTTAAGATGAGAGTGGATTGTAGGAGGAGCCCTTCTTTTTTTACCTCCTCTTACTATATTTGACAGCACGGTATCAGCAATAGAGTCCTTCAAGCTTTGGGGTTCTATAATCTCCCAGGACCTGAAATGAATACCTAACATCAAAACCATCACTAAAACAAATAATGTTTTCCCTATGTAAACTCAGGAAGTTCAGACTGTCCCAGGAGCTGTTGATATAATTTTACAGAGGAATTATTGAGTCTGTCATTTGTACTTCTATAACTGTCTAGTTTGGTACAGCGACCAAGCAGGACAGGTTCAGACTCCAATGGATAGTTAAGACTGCAGAAAAAAACAATTACAACCAGTCTGCCTTCCATAGAAGACCTATATATTGCATGGATCAGAAGGAGGGCTGAGAAAATATCTGCAGAGCCTTCAACTCCTTCCCTTGGGAGGGTGCTATAGGGCAGGGGTCCCCAGCCCCCGGTCCATGGACCAGCACTGGGCTGCGGCATACCAACAACCGGGCCTCACAAACAAGTGAAGCCCTATCCGTTGGATGCAGGCAGCACATAAAACCACACTCCCTCTGGTCCGCAGAAAAATCTTTCTCCACAGAACCAGTCCCTGGTGCCCAAAAGGTTGGGGGGTTCTGCTATAGGGCATTATATGCCAAAACATTATACGCAAAAACACTGTTTTTTTTCCCCCTTGTGCCATCACTAAGTCTCTCAGTGTTGCCTAATGTCTATATATACGTACCCATGTACTGTGGCTATAGTATTATTTATCTTTCTTATTAACTTCTTTACTCTGCCTTTTATAGGTATTATTGGTTCATGCACAGTCAGCCAGATGTTCAGACTGGATTTGGCATTTTTGTCTACCTATCGAGTCCCAAAGGTGCTTTTTCAACAGGGAACTGGACTTAGTTTTTCCTTGAAGACATTTCACTTCTCATCCAAGAAGCTACGTCAGTTCTGAATGAATGGTGGAGGATGACTTATATTCCTTGCAGTCATCTGGTCATTAGCACTCTCTCTGAGAATCATTGAGACCACTTGGAGGTTTATCTGTGCTCTCAGGGTTATCCGAATAGTGCAAATAGATATGGAACCTTCTTGGATCTGTTGAAAGGACTGTATTGTAAATGGGAAATAGGTTGTATCCCTTCCCCTCTGTTGAGAGAGGGCTCTTCAATCTTAATGAAGATGGCCTCTTTGACCCCTCTTTCCAACCAAAGGCTCTCTCTGTCCAGAATGTGAACTTAGCTGTCTTCAAAAGAATGATCTTTGTTTTTCCAATGCTGGATCTGTTCTTCTATGTTGTGCCATGCATTTGTGAAGTGATTGTCATTTCTCCAATGTATAGATCTGTACATGTCTCATGGTATTGTACTGCATATATCAAATTGTTCAGCTTGTGTCTGAGTGTTTTATCCTTGGATTTATCCTTAGTGTGTTTTTTGGTTTAATGTGTATGTATATTGTGTTAGCTGAAAATACTGCTGAGCTTTTCAGAGATTCCTGCAACATATCAAATGTCAGCGTTGCTTTGTTTGTTGTTCTCTTCTTTGTCTGTTATGGAGAAGCTCCTGCTGGGTCATTTTGGGGATTTAATTATCTTTCTTTCTTTCTTTCTTTCTTTCTTTCTTTCTTTCTTTCTTTCTTTCTTTCTTTCTTTCTTTCTTTCTTTCTCTTTCTTTCTTTCTTTCTTTCTTTCTTTTTTTGAATGAGGGCTCTCTAATCACTGACTTTACTTTTCAAGTTAAAATGTAGTGTCAAGTATCGGGGAAATCAGGAGATTCAGGCACTTTAAATGCATATAAAGTTGTATTTATTATTTATTTTACAAGAATCTGAACTACTAATGGTCAAAGGAAATTCATGGGCGTTAAGGATAGGAAGCAATTCAAGGTGGGAATTAGATTTCTTGTGGGTGCACAGGGACTCATAACTGATGACATGTTTGACCCCTCCCTTGGGCTCAGTCTGGTCATCTCCTACTGTGTTTCCCTGAAAGTTAGACCCAGCCCAATAGTAAGCCCTAGCTTGATTTTTGGGGGTGGGCCTAATATAAGCCCTACTCCAAACTAAGCCCTAGTTTTGGGGCAAGGCACACCCCTAAAAATCAAGCTAGGGTAGGGGTAGGGGGTTGAAGCTGCCCCCCCACCCGCTTACCTTACCAGTAGGACCACCACACCCAGGCCTCCCACACCCCGACACCTGTCACATTGCTACTTGACTTCTGCGGTCGCTTGCCACCAATTGTGGCCAGACACCATGTGGCACATTACCCCATTGCTGCTCCTCCTAGCAGGACACCACATGACGCTTCAGGCTGTTGCCACTGCTCGAGCCCTTCAGGTCGCTTCCACTGCTTGTGCAGCACTTCAGGCCGCTTCTGCTGCTCGCGTGCTTCAGGCCGCTTCTGCTGCTCATGTCCTTCGGGCCGCTTCTGCTGCTCGCATGCTTCGGGCCGCTTCTGCTGCTCGCGTGCTTCGGGCTACTTCTGTTGCTCACACGCTTCGGGCTACTTCTGTTGCTCACGCGCTTCGGGCCACTTCTATTGTTCATGGCAGGAGGCCACGTGGTGCTTTGGGCCATTTCCGCTGCGGAAACATCCCAAAGAGCCATGCAGCATCCTGCCATGAGCAGCAGAAATGGTGCAAAGCACCATGCAGCATCCTGCCAAGAGATGCAACAACAGCACAATGCGCCACATGGCATCCGGACACAAGTGGTGGCAAGTGGCCACAGAAGAAGTCAAGCAACGGCACAACAGGTGTTGGGTTGTGGGAGGCCTGACTGTGGTGGTCCTAAGGTAAGACATTCTCTTAATTTCGAAGAAACATGGTACATGTACTTGTAATGTGGGAAAAAAGTGCACTGAAGAATTCATTACAAAACTGTTCCCCAAACAATTATTTCAGGGTTTTTTTTCCCTGATTTCATTGCAGATGGTGGCAGAGCAGTAAGAATTCTATAGGAGATAGTCCCATACTGGAAATATTTTGTCATGAGAAATGCTAGAAGCCATGCTTCTGGGTATATTGCATTTCTGTTGATTAATTCCCTAGATTTCTCTGTATATTACATCACTGAAATCCTGAGCTTGTGGATTTTATATAACTTCCCCAGAGAAAAGAAGGCAGCTTGGGGGCTTGTTAACATGAAATACAGATGTTCAAAGTAGTGCTGATCGGAAGTAATTCTTCTGAGGATAGGTTGCAAGAAGTGGCTTTTGGGGAGGAACTCCATTAAGAAAAAAAAAACTTAAACATATCCTTATGAACATCCTTAATTACCATCACTGACATCATTATGGAAGGTTTATTTGTTTGTGGTTTTTTTCCCTTTATGTCACCCACTTGGTTTGGTAAAAGTTGTTTAAATAACAGTTTAATAGTGTGCTCCGCATTGTGGTTCTAAGCACTATTCAAGTGTTACTTAGATACGTCTCCTAGAAAAAAAGATTCATATGTTAGTCTTAATACAGAGATTAAGGAAATACAAACCCCAACTGCTTAAATGTTAAGGTAAGACCACTTAAGGGGAACATTGCAATATACTCTGTGTAAACTTGCTGTTTCTTTCTTGGAAGATGCTCCACTGACAGTTTAAGCAATAGCTAGAACTACAAACTAAGAATGTTTGAAAGGGAACAATTGCTTAAAAGTTTGTACATTCAAGGATTTTCTGTACAGGTGGTCCTCGACTTATGACCACAATTGAACCCATCATTTCTGTTGCTAAGTGAAATGTTTGTTAAGTGAATTTTGCCCCACCTTACGACTTTTCTTGCCAATGTTGTTAAGTGAATCACTGCAGTTGTTAAGTTAGGAACACAGTTGTTAAATGAATCTGGCTTCCCCATTGACTTTGCTTGTCGGAAGGTCACAAAAGGGGATCACATGACTGCAGGACACAGCAACAGTCATCAATATGAGTCGGTTGTCAAGGGTCTGGATTTTGATCATGTGACCCTGGGGATGCTGCAACGGTCGTAAGTGTGAAAAACAGCCATCAGTCACTTTTTTCAGTGCTGTTGTAACTTCGAACAGTCACTAAACGAACTGTTGTAAGTCGAGGACTACCTGTACGATGAATGATGAAGTCCAATGTCTAGTTTCCTAGTCCCTAAAGAACTGTAAAGCAGCATAGCAATGGAGAATAGGAAAAGATGAGCAAAAAAAAGAAAGAAAGAACAAAATGACCTTTTGTTTCTCTTGGCTGAATGTCAAAATATTGTGGGAGTTGATATATTTAAATAATTCCCAACATCTGCCTCTGCACAAGGAAACTAGCATAGGGAAGATGAGATGGTCACCTCATGTTATTATTTTGTCTGTGTAAATGGCTCAGCTTTTTGCTAACTGGAAATGGAATAATTACTGCAGGTCACTTGGTTGCCTAGTCATAATGAAATTGTGTCTAGCTAATGTTAATTGAAAACATCCAACACTCAGTTTCTAAAGATTGGAAGCACTAGGCATGTTGGTAGATGGAAACTGTTTCAGTGTGTGTGTGTGTGCGTGTGTGTGTTTGTGCGTGTGCACACTGAGGGTTGTGACATAGTCATTAAAATCATTCATAATTTTTAGATTATTGCTTTAGTTGTACAGCAGGTTTTTTTTAAAAAAAATACTGTAGAATTTTCCTATGTGCTGAGTTTAATTTGGGGGCCATCATCATCATCTTCACCATCACCATTATCATCATCACCACCACCACCACCCTCATCCTGATCATCATCAGACTCACTGCACTTTTCATGAAACATAGCTGCAAATGTTTACTCTAAGAACTGATGTACCCCAAATTATTGATCCTTTCACTTTTCTTCAGCTTACCTCCAATATGGGTAGACTGAGGCAATCCGGCAGGACTTGAGCTGTCAATTACATTGCAGTCAGATTTCTTTCTTCCTATAGGAAAATGAGCCATGTTGCAGAGAATTGGAAACTTGACCAAAACAATTATCCTGCCCCAGGAAAATGCTTAGCCCCAGTTTACAGCATCTCCATAGGGCCTGCTAGGTCTAAGAGAGAAAGGTAGTTAGCCTGTAACTTGTCATAAGAGCTTGGTTTTGATCATTGAGGGACAAGAGGTGGCTCAAGGTTGGCTTTGAGATACTCCTGACCAGGAATTCGGGAAATACTTGGATTCAAATCCAAACAGAAATGTTATTGGTTTGTATTGTTTATTTGTAAGATGAATATTATCAGCCTCCAGAGTGCATATTTTTCAGACCACAAAATACAAGCTGGAGCTATGTTGACATTTATGAGGGACTTGATTTCACTGAGAAGAGACTTGACCAAAGAGATCCAAACTGATTTGATTATACTACATTCCAGCTAGCACACATTTTCACTGATGAATTTCTCAAGGCTACCCCTGAAAAGAAAGCATGCTCCTAAAAGCCACATAAAAAGGTGTTTTGTTTTGTTTTTAAAAAAAGAGCTTACATTAAGGAAATTTACATTAAAGATGACTACATCAAGGAAATTTACATATCAAAGAGCAAAAAATGGGATAATTTGCATTTTAAAAGGTTCTTAAGCAATTTATTTTAATGGCTACATGAATTAGGGAAGAGGTGTACAAAAGCTGGGGAGAGTAAGAAATATTGCAAACAAAACAGTCACAGTATAGTACCAATTTTTAAAAAATAATTAAACAATCCTATAGAAAGAACAGACTGTTATGCTATTAATACCAACAGCACAGTGACAAGATTTTAATTGATATGCTCTGTTTATAACAGGACAGGGTGATCAATCGCCTAACATTTTTATAAAGCACTGAAAAAACTATTTAATAATCAATTAATTGGGGGCAAAGTAAACTTATGGTGAAGAATGCTCTGTAATTCCAATTCAGCTGATCATTGAACTTGCAGAAGCTGATCATATATGTCTAAAAACTTCATTTTAATGAACACTATATAGTATTTTAATCTTTCCTCTTAGTGATTAACAAAGTCCCTGTTTATAAAATATGAACGCTAAACAGAATGATGTTTATACATTATTCTCATTTATATAGAATGGGAGGTCATGCTCCAGATGGCCTTAACATATGGGGAGATCAGCAAAGATTTAAAGATATATAGTTTGTAGTATGAAACAGCTTATATGCCCAGATGCTGAAAATGAAACAAATGAACATCTAAAAAAAACAAAAATTGCTGGTAGGCATTTTGACAGACTAAATGGTTCTTTCAAAACAAGAACTGCTGATTATACTATGAATGTTAAATATTTCTGTGGGGGGAAAAAACCTTAGCTAAACCAGCCAAAGGCTGTAGCTCAGTAATTGGACATATGCTTTGTATACACAAAGTCCAGAGTTCAGTCTGTGCCATGGCTAAATAAACCTAGACAATTCAGAAATTTTAAAAGCTGCAGTGGTCAATCAATGGTGACAAAAATATACTCTACCGGGAAGGCTCCAGTTCCATTTTTTTTTTAAAGAAAAAAATAGCACAGAAGAAAAAAAAAAAGGCTGCAAGAAAGAAAAAAGAAATAGGAAAACTCAAGTACATTTTGTTAATGGTTATAAGGAACCTAGTCTTTCCCTTGATACAACCTGAACTCACAGCTGGGAAAAAGTCAAGGGCTTTTGAATCTTTGCGTTACAGGATCTCTAATGCTGCTCTTATTTTCTGTTTATATTTGTGTCCATGTTTCCCATTATAGCAATAGCATTTAGACTTATATACCATCCCATAATACTGCACTTTAACCAGGCTGTTGGAAATAAATTATGCTTTCTTTTCAACAATGTTACATGTTTTTTCTTTATTACTGCACAGTCAGCATTGTGATTTTCTGTTTAGATGATTTGCTGTGTTCATACAGTAATTCTGTTTTCATTCTTCATTGAAAAGTAACAATAAATTGAGCTCATTGAGTTAAACTTGATGCCTGGGCATATCAATATTACAGACTTTTATGCTACTTTTTTCCAGGTTTAGGGAACTTATAATGAACACAATCAAACATCTACAGAATACTCATACAACCCTCCCCATTAAACAACAGTAGAATACCATTAATAAAAATGATTACTCAAATATCTGCAATTTTCTTGGCCATAACATGGAAATAGTTTGTCATTGCCATCTCCCAGGATTCAAGGTTTAATTTACATCCCTGGTATTTCCCAGTGGTCTCCCATGAAAGTGTTTATTTGGTTGGGCCTTGCTTAGCCTTCTTAGACCATCCAACATCAGTCATCTACTGCCAGCTTAGCTGGGTAACTACTGCTACAATGGGTGAAGTGCATTTCAAATAACTGGTCAACTGCTAAGGTCATTAATCAGAAATAGAAGGAATTAAAATTACAAGCCATTACCAACATGTGAGAAATCATTTAAACTAATGGGTATTGGGTTTGATGATAAGAGTGCATAAAGTATCACCACCCCGAGTTTTAGATTTATAACCAGAGAAGCAAGTTTAGAAAGCTGTAAATTCCCATTAACCCTTAGTCCCAATTAAAGCAGAAATCACAGCAGGTTCTTTAACTAGCTGGTGTGAAACCATTTTCACAATTTACATAACAGAGTTTTTCAACTTTCCCCAAGGCAGAGATTATTTCCTTTACTCTTTTTTCCTGCTATGTTGTGTTATGTGAATTTATTATCCTTGCCATCAAAGCCATCAGGCTTAGTGGGTGGGCTTGAGAAAGATACTCAGTTGACTCAAAGGATTGACATGAGGATAAAATAAGATCATTCCTGCTGCATTGCAAATAGCCCTAAAGTTATGAGCAAGATGAATTGAATGTTAGGATTTCTTTGGACCTCTCTCAAAGTCAACTTATAGGAACTGACCAACAAAAGATCTCTGTTATTAACCCACAAAACACTTTTATTTTAATCCCTCATAAAAATATTTGGCATGTGCTAAGTTTCTTTCAGCCATGTGTCAACACTGTAATGAATTTGGCTGAAGCCATTTCCACTTTGTTTTTCAGTTGCCACAGTATGGGAGGGGGATGTGTGTTTTTAAGGTTAGACAAAACAATAAATTGTCCAGTGGGAACCAAGGTCATTGCTGCCTGGATTTTGGCAGGCTGAGCCTTCCATTAGAAAGCCCGCCAAAGTAGTTTATTGGGGAATGTGGTTTATGACATAGTGCTGAGGTGGGAAGTTCAACTTTGCAACATTGTAACCTTTGGGAGGGAATTTCAGTCTTGGTTTCACTTTTGATCGAGCTGATACTTTGTAGCCAATAAATATGTTCTTTAAGGAAACCTCTTGCCTTGGAGTTCTGTTTTTACTGGTCTCATCTATCGGAACCATGACACCATGCTTGTTATATACATGGGTAGTCAATATAAACTATATAATCAACAGTCTGCTCCTGTTGAAATTAACAGGATAAATTGGCTGTGATTTTGATAGGACAAAATATGACTAAGCTAGCTTAGATCACTCCAAAGAAATTTAAATGACCAGATTTAAAAGTAACAAACAAATATTATCCAACCTCTACTCTTATGGATATGTTTAGAATTCCAAGCATAGCTCAGAAAGCAGAAAAATACTGGAAAACAGTAGCGCCCCACTTGCTACCTTTTCCTCAACAACATCAACCTTGTGTGATGAGTTGGCCTAAGAAAAAGTGACTGGCTGGGTGACTTTGGGCTAGTCATGCTTTACGAATCCAATCTACCTCGCAGGATTGTTGTAGGAAAAATAGATTGTAGGAATATTATGTATGTTCACAGCTTACATACAAAAAAGGTGGGATAAAATAATAAATCATTATACAATTAATTTCTATAAAAGATTGAGGGGAAAGTGGATAAAGATAAAATCTGGCAATGGTTTAACACTGAAACATTAAAAATGAAAGTTAAGGCTTGATTTTGGCTGCTCGAGAACAAGCTATTCAAACTAATGCAATCAAGGCTAGAATTGAAAAATCATCAAATGATTCAAAGTGCAGATTGCATAATGAAACAGAATAAATTGTAGATCATATACTCAGCCCATGAAAGAAGATAATGCAAATTTGTTATAAACAATGACATAACACAGATGCCAAAATGATTTACTGGAACATCTGTAAAAAATATAATTTTCCAGTAATGAAAAATTTGTGGAAACATAGAGTTGAAAAAGTAGTCAAAAATGAGCAGGTTAAAATATTGGGGGATTCCTGAATACAGACTGATAAAGTCTTGGCTCATAACACACTAGATATAATTGGTTGAAAAGAGAAAAGTGTGCATAATCGATTACCATCGGAGAAAAGATAGAAGACAAAGAATTGGAAAAAATTACAATGTATCAAGATCTGATAATCAAAATTGAAAGGTTATGGCATAAACCAGCTGTGGTGGTCCCAGTGGTTATTGGTATACTGGTTGCCATAGCAAAAACTCTTGGATAGCACTTAGAAAATCTATGCATTGATTAAATTTCCATCTGTAAATTGCAAAATGCCATAATTTTGAATCCATACATATGGATCCATATGTACTGAATCCATATATATACTATTCTGATACATTACAAAATCATAGATTCTTGGGAACAATTTGATACATATGAAGATCAACACCACCTAAAGAGCTGGCAGCTGGGAATTCACATGTTTGTATATATAATAATAATATTTTTTAAAATTCTTTTTTTTTGTCCTTCTTGTTAGCCACACAACAACTCAGACTTAACAAATATTTATAAGTCTGGATATTGGATGTGGAGGTACCTGGGGACAGCAGAATTGAAGAGAAAGAATTGGAGAAAATTGAAAAGACCTGTGAATAGAAAGAGAATGACTGTGGAAAAAGAAAGCATAGTCTCAATAGTAATAGGTGCTTTGGGTACAACTAGTGTACCACTTGACCACCACCAGCATTGACAAAATCACCATCAGTCAATTGTAAAAGATAACTTTACTTGGAATAGCTAACTTCCTGTGATGATACTTTTGACACCCTCAAACAACATCTACCCATTCTAGGTCCCTGAGAAGGACTTAATAGGTAGAGTAAAATGCCCAATCCGGTCTAAACATCTGGGTGACCATAATAATACCCTTCCATAAAATTGTTTTTTGAGTAGAGGAGCAGAATAGAGGAGAGATCAGCAAGCATACTAATTTCCATCTCTATTTTTCTGCCCTTAGAGCACAACTAGTTAAGTTGGTACAACCAAACCCTGCTCCCTTTGGGACTGTCCATTGCTAATTTTATTTCTTTGAAGACCACAATTGGGAGGGTCTGCTGCTTCCACTCCAAAGTCCAAAGTAATCCACTATCTTGAAGTAATGGTCCTTATATTCAACAACCTCATATTTGGAATGATATACGTGCATTGCTTTGTGTCAGAAAGAATGTCATATTTTGTGTTCACTGTGATCAATTGAAGTAATTGAAACTTATGGCATTTAATTTATCTCCTCTATTCTCTAAGCAAACAAAAAAAGCTGATCTGGATCAGTCTTGATCCAACTGCTTTCTTCCCTGTCTTGAGTATGTGCACCTTCTCTTTAACTCTATTTGGGTAAAAGCTAAGTTTATTTTTGGCACACATCGTATTGACTTTAACCAGAAACTTAATGGGGATCAAGAACCTGTTGAAATTATAATGCTCTCAGCTTTGATTTTAGGCCCAACTCCAACTCAATAAAATGGAAAAATAGTTAGCATCTTATGGTTTTCAACAGCAAAAAAAAAAAAAAACACCATCTGCCACCTGTGCAGGTACTGGGACTTTTGAATCTTATCACCTTCAAAAATGAAATGCTTGTATGTAACAAAATGAAAATATCCACTTCACAATAACAATAACAATATAATAATAATAATAATAATAATAATATAAAAATGGTAGGACAGGAAGCGCCTTTCATATTTCATTTTATTGAAGAGAAGATTGATTTTTTGTAATCTGCTTTGGGATATAGTCCAAAAATAAATTATACACACACACACACACACACACACACATACACACCAAAGACATTTTAATGCATATTTCACATGGTTCCTTTAAAACCAAACTAACAAAGAGATGTGCTTCTGAAATATTATTAAACACAATATGAACAATGGGAAATGGAAGAGATCTGATAACCTACAAACTGGACATTTTTTCTAAGTTTTGCCTGTCACTTCTTATAACTTTCCATATTCTGCAAAATTGGACACTCAGTAACTAGGTTTTCTTTTTTTCATAGTATTTCATAGCATTTCATATCTGATTCCACCTTTGCCTCCCAAGATTTAACATCCAATCTGTTCAGGTAATCTGTCGACAATGTTGTTAATTGCAACATAAGTATAAGCTTCTGCAACATCAATCTCTATGATTGATTGACTTGTAAACTTTGATATTTAGATGAATATTCTCATAGAGATAAAAAGCTTCTTTGATTATTTGTTGACATGATGTAGTTCAAATGTATAACTTAAGCAGAGTGAATACATGAAATTGTCGGGCATTCATTGACACTGAATGGAAATAATGATTAAATAGATATTTGCTTTTTCCCAATAGTTATCTCTCCTCCCACTGAAGGTTCCATACAACAGTCCACGTTATTCAAATCAGAACACATTTAATGCTTTCTTAAAATCTTATGCTTCCTAAACAAAAAGCAATTATCAGTTCTTTGCTCAAATAGCATGTTGTTTCTTCTTTCCAAAATGCATTGTACTGAAGCTGAAAGTCACAAATGCAATTAAACTTTGCAAAAGTGCTTAACATCAAATGTTAATGCTAATAAATCTGCGGAAAAACATATTTAATTACTATGTACTTGCCATGTAATTACAGAAACTGCTGTTCCATGGTAACATAAACATATTAAAACTAGCAAGACCAACAACTTTTTCTATACTCTTTCATTCATCTCTGTTCCTACTTTTAATTCAAATATCACAAAACCAGCATATGTAATATAACTGCCAACCATCAATATTTTGCATTATTTAAATCCAGATTAAGGAAACTGGGATTCTCAAGATATTTTTGAGTTCAGCTTCAGCAGTTTTATCCAGCTTGGCTTACAGCTAGGAATTCTGGCTGTTCTTCAAAATACCCAGAGGAAAAACATTTTCCCATATACAGTTTACACAGATCTACACAATGGGAGTTAGCACAGGAAAAAACAAAGATGAACAAGAAAAAATGTATGTATTATTTAGACATTGCTTTTAGCAAAAAAAAAAAAAGTTATGTGATGCTTTCTTTTTAAAGTAAGCCTATTTCTAAAATTATTGATGAAAAGTTAGATGTAATCCAATAGCATTCTGTCATAACTTCTTCCCTGCTGCAGTAACTTGCAGATTAAGATAGGGTTACCAAATATGAGCTGAAAAGTCTTTGATGATCACTAGGAGACAATGAAGAACTAGAGTTCTTTAGTGATGGTCCAGATTTTTGCAGCTAGACCTGATAGCCATGACTTTAAAAATGTGGCACCTAGCTACTGAACATTTGTCATAGAATGGACTCACAGTAATACAGTATTCCTCACTAGTATCTCTGGTACAGAAAAATGAAACTCTTCAGTCCATTAAAATTAAAATAATAAGAGTTTCCCTGAAAGGGTGACTCGAAGCACAAAGACCTCAATTAAAAACTAAATCATTTTTTTTTTCTGAAATGATTTTCCTTCTCCATTAGGAAGCAGGTTTGAGTCACAAAATGACTTTTCCGAGAAACTTATAAAAATGTAGCATCTGACTAAGTTCTATCCTGAGACTGAAAACGATCACTTCTAGTTTTAACCTTCATCATTTGAGACCATTCTTTTTACCTGCTTCCTTCTTTTTCTGTCAAAAATGATTTACCTCAGTGATTGATTCTAACTCTTCTCCCATTCCATATGTATTTGCTGATGCAATCACCTTGCTGAAGCTAAGAAGGTTTTACCTAGTGCCTACCTCGATGTCTAACACTCCAAGCAACATAGTAGTACTTTGTTTAAATAAAAATGCTCCCCAGTGAATCTTAGCAGATTGGGGTTTTCAGTAGATTCTACTAGGAAGATAATCTTCCAATCATTAAACTTTTAATAATAACAAGAGCCTTCATTCCTGAACAGTAGAATAGGTTGTGAGAAAACAGATTGTCAGCTGTTGTACCTATTTGTTCAAGGTATGACAAGGTGACCCAAAGGTGCTTTTTCAAGAGGCAACTGGACTTTCCTGTTTTCCTTGGATGAGAAGTGAAACGTCTTCAAAGAAAAACAAGAAAGTCCAGTTGCCTCTTGAAAAAGCACCATTGGGACAACCATGACCTGGAGAATCTCTGAGAATCTCAATAGACGTTTAGCCATGCAGTTTGGTAGGACAAGGTGAGCTATCAGTTTCTCAGAAATGTGGTATTTAATTGGAAGTTTTGCTTTTTAAAAAGTCTACATTTTTAAAAAAGATTACAGCTCTAATTCAGTCAGCATCACCAGGCCATTGTTGCCAGAGCTTCTCAGCATCTCTATTACACTGAGAGCAGCTTCCATTAAAAATTAAGACAATGCCTCCTAGTTTTAGAAAAGCTCTCTGGAGCTCACGCAGGAGACCTGAATGTTCAGAGTTAGGTGTTTTTTTTTTTCAAGGAGACAAAGGCACGCAGTTGTTTTACAGATGTAGCTCAGAATGCCTTGTCTTTTATTCAAACTAAAGCTGAAATAGAGTCCTTAGCGATTAGCATGAACCAGATGGAAATTGCTATCAGAAATTAAAAGACTTTGTAACCGTCAGAGCATAAACATTCTTCATGAGAGAGAAGCTAAGTGAAGCAAGCCAACTTTTGTTCATTATGGTACCAGAGAATATGCGACACATGACAATCTCCCTTTTCTACTCACCAACTTGGATTGTGATTGGGGCAAGGAAGTAAAGGGAGAATGAAGAATGACTCCTGACAACCTGAGCATTAATGATGATAGTCCCAGCAGATGAGCAGGAAATGGAAGCAGCTGTTGTGTTCAGACGAAAGAGAAGTGATGACTGGAAAAAACACACATGGGTATTTCATAAACCTGATGTTAGTCTTCCTGAAAAATAGAAAGTAAATAGAAAGGCAAGCTGTCATGTTTGGGCTTTTTTCTTTACAAGGTAAAGGTACACAGTGCTTCATGATAACATACAGATGCAAATCTGTTGTGTTTCTTCTTTTTAGGATAACAACTCTACTTCTTCATAGAACTGGAAATGCCACTCATTGTGAGACATCCTTGTTGTCAGGAAAAGCTGAACAGTATTTCTTTAAAAGATTTACAAAAACCTATGATCCATTGTAAATAAAAAGAAAGCCATGAACATTAGCCACTTTTTAAAAAAAAAAATGTTGGGCTCAGAGTATATTTCAGTCTCTATATTTTTATTGTATCTTTCCTGAGTTACTTATTAGTATATGTTTTAAAGGCTTTGGTAATGCACCAGGAGAACCTCAGTTATTGAGTGAATTAGAAATATTATTACAGCTGCAATTGATACACAATATAATTTAGAAAAGGAGAAGAAGATGATTGCTCTTCACTAGTCAAACCACTTTCTATCAGAAGATAGTTCAACCAGGGGTGACAATCTTGAATCTTTGATCTGAATATACATGTGCATGTGTGCATCCTTTTTTAAAAAAAAAATGGTAGCAATTCTTAAATTTCTTTGCATACCTTTAATGACACATTCATCATAAGCTTTTAGGAAGTTCACATTCTTCCATAGCTGCTTAGAAAACCTATCCTTTTAGAAAAGTAAATATAGTTGCTGTTTTTGAATGTGTTCACTTCAAGAATCTACTTTTACCCAGAAAAATAAAACATTTCAATTTCTTATTTGTATGTTACTGCAATCAGAATTCAGTGTGTAAATTAGGGCCATATCAGAGGTTGCTAGCACTGATATATACAGTGCTATATTTATAGTATTTTTTACATATAAAAACTTTATTGTGAAAGTATTTGCACAGCTGGGGTATTTAATTTCCTCATGTTATAGTGGCAGCTTTCTCACAAAAATACTAGACTCTTTTGGTTAAGTTAACGCCTCATGCGAACCTTAGAATTTCTTATGCAGTGCAAGGTCTTAGCATGTGATCTAACAATATAAAGTATGTCTGCTTATTAAAGCACACAAGAAAGGAACAGTTTAAGGTTAATTTTCTTTTCAATAACTATTATATCATTGTCTTTTATTTTATAAGAACCTGGGTGGCTAACTGTATTAAAAAAAACTTTTTAATCACTTTCTCTTAATACCCTTTATGTACTGAGTTGTTTCCCTTAAATGCTTCTGTATATTGCAGTTTCTAAGAAATGACAACTCACTGATTTGATCTTTTAACTTTGTGGGAGAAAATAGCAGATCAGCAAGTTATTTTGGGAGGATGTTAAGATTCCATAAGAATGTTGGTGTTTATAAGAACACAGCCAGTGGTGGGATTCAGCCAGGTCGCACCAGTTCGACAGAACCGGTAGCTAATTTTTTGTTGCCCAGGCCCAGAATGGACTTCCAGAAGTGGCATCCACACAGAGAACCGGTTGTTCATATATTTGAATCCCACCACTGAACACAGCTAAAAGCAATACTGTGCTAAAGAGTAAAGAGTAAATGACTGAATAGCTAATGTTCTTGCTATGCTGTGAGCAACCACATAAATTGAGAATATTCATAAATTGCTATTCTTTCTTCAAAACCAATCTGTATTTCTTTTGCTTATCTACCTTTTCCCTTTCTTTTACCATGTTTCCCTTCATGAAAGAGAAGGAAAGATAAAACTATATATTCTATATTCTCCACCAAGGTGGAAGAATTACAACAGTCTTTCAGTACTCATGTGCCATTCTCTAAACTTCTAGTAGAGATGCAACTTTTGGACCTGGTAGAATACGAACATTCTTTCAGTGCTTTTGTTAAAATGTCCCAGTTGACAGTTTTGTGACGGGAAACTATAGGAAGGAGGAGCCTTGTTAGCAGTAGCATCCATTCTGCAACAGATACATCTATTATTTTGATAGGTGTCATTTCAGGATCAATGAAGAACTTCATCTTTTTCTTACCTTTTAAATACATCTTCCAATTATGTCTGACAAGTGGTACTTTTAATGTAGTTCTTTAATGTTGTCTTGTTAATGAAATGCCTTTTGTTTTACATTATTCTTGGTTTTCTTGGGAATTTTACTTAGAGAGCACTTGGGTTTCAAGTGGCTTACACAGGTTAATAGGAGCACAGGAGTGCTTGTAGAAATCACATTTGCTAAATTTCCATGCTCAAATTCTACTCTGCAGATGAAACCTTAGAAACCTTAGAAACCTTGACAAACTGAGATTTGTCTAGTATAATGAAAAGGACTAGGGGAGACATGATAGCAATGTTCTAATATTTGTGGAGCTCCTATAAAGACAATGGGGCCGAACTATTTTCCAAAGCACCAAAAGGCAAGACAAGAAACAATGGATGGAAACTAATCAAAGAGAGTAGCAACCTAGAAATAAGGAGAACATTCCTAATAGTTAGAGCAATCAACCAGTGGAATAGCTTGCCTTCAGAAGTTGTGAGTGCTCCATCACTGGAGGTTTTCAAAAAGATACCGGACAACCATTTGTCTGAAATGGTATAGAGTCTCCTACTTGAGCAGGGGATTGGACTAGAAGACCTCCAAGGTTCTTTCCAGGTCTATTACACTATGTTCTACGTTCATTTCTCCTTAGCTAAGTTCCTCTACTAGAGAAGGCAACCTGATGCCCATGAGACATGATGCATTAGACTACAAATACCATCATCTCCAGACATTTAACATATTTAATATAGAACGACTTTGCAAAGTATGCAACTTTGCAAACTGTCTACATAGCTAGCTGGTCCAGATGAAGAACCATTCCAGTTTTTTAATACAATTTTGTTTGTGATTGCTAAAAGTAGCATATTTGTTCATTGGATTTCAAGTACAGAAATTGTGATTAAACTGTCCCTCTCAAAAAGTATTATGTTTTACTGCAAATAGGATCTGATTCCTTCTGGATCCTTTCTAAAGAAGGTGGCGTAATGAGATATACATGGAATATACAAATCTTACTTCTCTAATAAATGTCTTAAAGCTTCCTCTTGGAAAAATGCATGTTTAACTTCTCAACAATGAGACTAGGCTGGAAATAAGTCTCCCTTTTGAAAGTGAACTGCTTCTGTTTGTTATTATTTTCTTTGAATGGTTTCTTTAGCACAGTAAAAGCCTGCCTTAATTTCCAATATATTTGAAATATAATACATAATGCTATAGAATATAGTGAATGTAAAATCATGAAAATATAGCTGTTATGAATTTTTAAAGCAATTTCCTTGATGTACTTCTCCCAGAGAATACAGTTAAAGTAAATATACTGAAAAACCATTTTTTAAAAGCAAATTTTCTTGATACCATTTGTAACATCAACTCCCCAGGTACAGGTTTTCGCAACATAATTACCCAGCTACTCCTCTACTTTCTACAGCTTTCTACATTTTCCCAATGCATTCCTAAATTATCTAGATCACGGGTGTCAAACTCGCCACATCACATGATGTGTCGCGACGTATCATGACTCTTTTTGCATTGCCGGCAATGGGGTAGGCGCGGCTTCAGTATGATGAAACCGACCCGCGGGCTGGCAGTTTGATACCCCTGATCTAGATGTTTTATGCAGCTACTTCTTTTCCTGTTTTCAGGAATATGATTTTGCATATTTACTTACAAGTATTCATTCATTCATTTATTCATTCATTCAGTTTGTACTGTATGGATATTATTCTCAACAAGTGATTAGTTTATATCTATTTCCTCATTTTTTTTTTTGCAGGGGGAAGGATTCTTGGTATTGGGGTGTTGTTGTTTTTACTTTCTTACTTTTGGGCATTTCTGGAATTCTAAGTTATAAATTTTAAGTTATAAATCAATGCAAAGAGAATCTGGGTGACAATGAAGAATGAATCAGATACTAATTACATATATATATACCTCTCTTCTTCAGCTTTCCTGTCTCAGAAGACTCCAAGAGTCAGTATTGATGCTGTAAAGCCCCAAATGTCATTGTCTGAGAAGGCCTTTTATCAGCTTCACCACATTCAAATCCTTGGGTATTGGATTCCTGCAATTCACTCTTTATTGTCAGTCTTTGCAGCTATTCTGAAATTTGCAGTCTCATCTAGAGTCATTAATAGATGATGGCATATAAATCATATAAAGAAATTAAGAAATGCATAGAAGTGGTAGCATTGTGGAGATCTTATAAGCCCTGGTGAATTAAGTTAAAGATTAATACACACATTAGAACCAACCAAGAATGAAAGGGTCACTGAGGAACTTTCCAATAAGACATCACGAAGATCACATTTAGAAATATGTTCATAGTTGGGCAATCTTGCAAGAGAAACATGTTGAAGACCAGAATCCAGAGGGAAAAGAGATGGATCCAATTAAAAGAATGGTAAACCTACTGTGTTTGAAGACCTATCAAGAATGTTAACATTTTTTTCATTTATGGCATCATATTAATTAATATGTTCTCATTCATATCACATCCTAGCATATTTTTGTAATGGCAATTAAAAATAAGCATGTTTTTCCCCTTTATTTTACTTTCTCCCTCTTCTAGCACCACTTTCTCTCTCCATCACCATCAAAAAGCTTCCTTTGCTTATAATTTCCTTCCCCACATCCATGTTCCCCCACCTTCTCCTGTAATAGCAGCACTTTAAACTTTTTAAATGTTGCTTTTCTTCCCATCTAGATTCTTTCATCTTCTCCAGTCAGAATTTCATTTCACATATAATTTTCCTCCTATCTACCTACTCCGATAATAATATTTTAAAAATCTAAACGTTTTCTATTTTCCATTATTTTCTAATCTCCTTAGCCCAGTCCACTTCCTCCTACCTTCTCCATTAAGACATACTTTTTTTTTTTACTAATTTTGTAGGTGTTTTATTCTGCATTACAAGATGTTAATAGACATATTGTGACTATCCCCAGAATGTAGAAGGTAGACTGTTTGCTGGTGGACACTTCAGAGTACCTCTGATGGACAAGAAAGGAAGAGTTAAGAGCAGCAGCAATTCTACCAACACCACAAGCAGTGTGGTGGCACAGTGGTTCGATGCAGCATTATATATTGCTAATTCTACCAACAGCCAGCAGTTCAGTTCTGACTGGTTCAAGGTTCACTCAGCCTTCCATCCTTCCAAGGTCAGTAAAATGAGGACTCAGATTGTTGGGGGCAATATGCCGACTCTGTAAATCGCTTAGAGAGGGCTGTAAAGCACTGTGAAGTGGTATATAATTCTAAGTGCTATTGCTATTACTATTCTCTGGAACTGAATTCAATTCATAATAATTAGTTACTATCAGTGGTGGGATTCAAATATGTGAAGAACCAGTTCTCTGTGTGGATGCTGCTTCTGGAAGTCCATTCTGGGCTTGGGCAACAAAAAATTAGCTACCGGTTCTGCCAAAGTGGTATGAACTGGCTGAATCCCACCACTGGTTACTATAGTTTTCTTGGAAATGTTATGGAAGTGGTTTGGTACTGCATTTTTTTGTATTTTTTTTTTACCTTCCCAGGGTAGTAAAACAGGTTTGACATTCTTAGTGTATCAAAGTACTAACTAGGACCAATCTTGTTTAATTTCTAAGGTCAGCTAAATTCAGTTATATATTGCCACCTAGTAAGTCTAACTACTGTGACAAATAGTGAAATAGTATAGTTATTAAAATGTCTGCTCAACAGTTAAGACAAAGAGTGGTTGGAGATACACACAACCATCTCTCCTATTTTCAAGCACATTTTCATACACAACATTTCTCATTATCTGCATGAGAAGTTAAACACACCTCATGATGCTACTGGAAATTGAAATTAATCATATCATGTTGATTTTAGTAGGTTGATGATTCATATGTTCGAATCCCAGAGGGGTATGACTAGCTGATGAGAGCTAAAGAGCTTGAAATAGCTATACTAGTCTCCCACTAACACTTTGTCAGCCACAAAAAAAATAATAATTGAATATATATTGTTGTTGTTGTTGTTAGTTGCGAAGTCGTGTCCGACCCATCGTGACCCCATGGACAACGTTCCTCCAGGCCTTCCTGTCCTCTACCATCTTCTGGAGTCCATTTAAGCTCACGCCTACTGCTTCAGTGACTCCATCCAGCCACCTCATTCTCTGTCGTCCCCTTCTTCTATTGCCCTCAATCTTTCCCAGCATTAGGCTCTTCTCCAGTGAGTCCTTCCTTCTCATTAGGTGGCCAAAGTACTTGAGTTTCAACTTCAGGATCTGGCCTTCTAAAGAGCAGTCAGGTTGATCTCCTCTAGGACTGACCAGTTTGATCGCCTTGCAGTCCAAGGGACTCGCAGGAGTCTTCTCCAGCACCATAGTTCAAAGGCCTCAATTCTTTTGCGTTCAGCCTTCCTTATGGTCCAACTTTCACAGCCATACATTGCAACTGGGAAAACCATGGCCTTGACTATACGTACTTTTGTTGGCAGGGTGATGTCTCTGCTTTTTAGTATGCTGTCTAAATTTGCCATAGCTTTCCTCCCCAGGAGCAAGTGTCTTTTAATTTCTTGACTGCAGTCCCCATCTGTGGTGATCCTAGATCTGACCAACCATTGCCTATCCAACACATACTTCATCTATAACGGACAAAAATACAAACAAATAGAAGGAGCACCCATGGGGTCACCCCTCTCACCTGTCATTGCTAACCTCTACATGGAACACTTTGAAACCCAAGCTCTAGAAAAATCTGATCACAAACCCAAACTCTGGCTCAGATACATAGACGACACCTTCATAATCTGGCCACATGGGAAAGAAAAACTAGACAACTTCCTCACACACCTCAACAGCCTACACCCCAAAATACAGTTCACCATGGAAACAGAAGCTAACAAGCAACTTCCCTTCCTGGATGTCTTAGTCTACAAGAAATCCAATGGCTCCCTAGGACACACCATCTACCAGAAGAAAACACACACAAACCGCTATCTGCATGCACTCTCACACCACCACCCAGCACAGATCAACTCCGTAGTCAAGACACTCATCTCGAGAACAAAACGCTTAGCTGACGAACAACACCTAAAAACCGAACTACACACTCTCACTAATGTACTAACATCCAACGGATTCCAAAGAAATAAGATTACCAACTTAATCCAAAAAGAAACCCCCACTAAAATCCAAGACATAGAACAAGAAAACGGCAAAGCCCTCCTCCCATACATAAAAGGCACCACAGACAAAATCAGCAAGATCCTCCACAAACACAACATCAAGACAGCATTCTGCACAAACCGAAAAATATCTACCATCCTAAGAAACCCCAAAGACAAAATTGAGTTAGAAAATCAAGGAGTATATGAAATCCCATGCACCGCCTGCCCCACCACATACATCGGACAAACCAACAGAAGAATAAGCGCACGCATTGAAGAACACAAGAACTCAGTCAGAAAAGAGGAAACAACTTCCTCCCTGGTCCAACACCTCAAAGCCACAGGACATAAAAATTGACTTTAAAAATACCAGAACTATTGCCAAAACTGAACACTTTAACAACAGAATAATCAGAGAAGCCATCGAGATAGAAAAACGCCCACACAGCATGAATAAACGAGATGATACCTCCCGCCTACCAGCCATTTGGAAACCCAGCCTTATTGACAGACGAATCCCTAGCACAAGGAGCGACACTGGACCCACACTCACGAAGACCACACATGATGTCACCACCACACATCCACGCAAAAAGCAGACTCAAACCCGCACCGATGATGAGGCACGACCGCGGACCAGAAACCAGACCACAGCTGCATCATTGGCCATTTTAAACCCCTCCATTCCATACGTGAAGCAAACTGACACCCACCTTGAAGATGTGGCACGACCACGAACGCGAAGCCAAACTACAGCAATGCAGCTCTCCATCTCAAATTCCCCTGCAACTCAGACTAATCCTAGCACAACAGGGCCCCCACCCAAGCAGAGCACACCCCCATCCAATCAGAGCACAGCCAACCCCCCATCCAATCAGAGCACAGCCAAGCCCCTAACCAATCGGAACACACCTCCACCCAATCAGAACACAGCCAAGCTCCCATCCAATCAGTTCATACCTCCACTGGCAGTTAAAAGGAAGAAACAGCTGCGATCACACATTGCTCCTAGAAGCACGAAGCCGAAGACACCAGCCTGAAGATGACACACACACATGCATACTAAGCCCCGATTTCAATCAAACTGAGATGAATTAAAGTTCATTTATATATTCTGCACCTGTGTGAACTGCATGTGTAACATGGCTAATTAGCTGATTTCCACTATATTTTACATATTCTTGGCTGTTCAGAAGAAGACATGTAAAGCTCATGTAGGGAATGATTTTACTCTATCTCATTCAATTACTCTTTGTGAAAGGGCTCATTTGCAAAACCTATTTCTGAAATTAAACAACAGCATGATCATAGCGTACAGACATTTTTGTATGGTTTGACAACTGCAATTTTCATTGGCAACTCCATGCTGATTTGTTTACTAGGGTAAATGAAATGCATAAAGTAATGACCAGAGGAGGGAAAAAATCATCATTCCTGATATGTGATTTCAGAATGCATAGGTCAGAATATATAATTACTAAAGTTGAACAGTTTGCAACCATGACATTTATTTATTTATTTTGAATAAAACTGTCTGCTAATTAAAAAAAACTAGGGATCAGCAAATTAAACAACACAGGTTTCCATTGGGACTAGACATTTGAAAGAAGAGGTAAATTATCAGGACAGAATTGCAGGAGCATCTGGCTGAAGGCATGCCTTAAATTTTGAAAATGAAAAAGAAAAATTGAGTGAGAAATATACATAGAATAAGAGACCAGATCACAAATGTGTTCATCATTAGCTTTCTGTGTGAAAGTATATCCATAGCCAAATTAATCATTTCCAGATATGACAATCATTGTGGTAAGTAGTAAAAGAAGGCAAAAGCATGAAAGAATCAATAAATGAAATGAATACACTAAAAAGAAAAAGGAAACACACATACACACAAAGAGAAAATTGATTACAATGGCAATTGGAAAGCTGGAAAGTTTAAATTCTTTAAATCCCCAAGTATTTTGTAAAGTTAAATGAAAGGGCAACTACAGATTTTCAGATTCAAAGCTAAACTATAAATATAAAGCCAGATCTGGTTGTTCAGTTCAGTTTTTAATGAAAATCAATATACAGTATCATGTTAAAATGAAAAGAATCATATCTTGCTAGTGTATCTAATATAGGTAAATCTGAAGGTTCTAGTTCTGTGTTAATTATAGAAAAACCTCCAGTTGTGTCAATCATGTCAAGTTGTGGGAAGTGCTCAGAAAAATGGGAATGTTAGTACATCTCCTTGTCCTCATGAGAAACTTATAAACTGGTCAGGAAGCCATAATAATAATAATAATAGAGTTGGAAGGGACCTTGGAGGTCATCAAGTCCAACCCCCTGCTCAGGCAGGAAACCCTATACCATTTTGGACAAATGGCTGTCCAGCCTCTTCTTAAAAACTTCCAGTGTTGGAGCACTCACCGCCCCTGGAGGCAGGTTGTTCCACTGGTTAATTGTTCTGTCAGGAAGTTTCTCCTTAGTTCTAGGTTGCTTCTCTCCTTGATTAGTTTCCATCCATTGCTTCTTGTCCTGCCCTCAGGCGCTTTGGAAAATAGCTTCACTCCCTCTTCTTTGTGGCAGCCCCTGAGATATTGGAACACTGCTATCATGTCCCCCCTCGTCCTTCTCTTCATTAAACTAGACATACCCAATTCCAGCAACCGTTCCTTATATGTTTTAGCCTCCAGTCCCCTAATCATCTTTGTTGCTCTTCTCTGTACACTTTCTAGAGTCTCAACGTCTTTTTTACATCGTGGTGACCAAAACTGGATGCAGTATTCCAAGTGTGGCCTTACCAAGGCATTGTAAAGTGGTATTAATACTTCACGTGATCTTGATTCTATTCCTCTGTTAATGCAGCCTAGCACTGTGTTGGCCTTTTTGGCAGCTGCAGCACACTGCTGACTCATATTTAAGTGATTGTCCACTAGGACTCCGAGGTCCCTCTCACAGTTACTGCTGTTGAGCAAGGTTCCCCCTATACCATACCTGTACATTTGTTTTTTCTTGCCTAAATGTAGAACCTTACTTTTTTCACCATTGAATTTCATTTTGTTAGATAGTGCCCAGTGTTCAAGTCTGTCCAGATCCTCCTGTATCTTAAGCCTGTCTTCTGGAGTGTTGGCTATTCCTGCCAGCTTGGTGTCGTCTGCAACAGTAAAGGATCAAACAAGAAATACACTGCAAAGTAGCATTCAATAGCTCAGGTATGAAGCTCTTGGGAAAAAATACGAAAATGCCGTGATATGTGTATACCTAGAAAGATCAGAATTATATAAGCTATGGTATTCTCTGTTACACTCTATGGAAATGAAAGTTAGACTTTGAAGAAGATAGGGAGAGTATTACATTTTTGATCTTTGGTCTGGAGAAGTTTCCTGAAAATACTGCAGAGAGCCAAGGAAACAAACTGTTAGATCATTGAACAATTAATCCAGAGGTCTTATTCATACAAATGACTGTGCTTAAATTATCCCACTTCAGTTTTATTATTATCCACTCTGTCTGGCAAAGAATGTAATGCTGAACAAGTGAAAGGAAAGAGATGAGGATGACCAGCTGCAAGGTGGATGGACTCAGGTACCATCACAAGGAATACACTGCAGGATCCAATCTGGTTGGGTCACCAGGACCATAAGTTTAGTCTTCCAAGCTTTTGGACTCATTCTGGAGCTCATCCTCAGGGAATTCCTCTCTAGGAGAAGGTAAGGTTTTGGCTATTCTGTGTGTGGTATTTATATGGTACCTGGTTGTGTGTGGTTTTTTAGTAGTTGATTGGGTGTTGATGGCTAGCTATTAAATTGTTGGCTGTTGTTTCCTTGTGCTGCCAAGCCCTTGCCTCCTAAGTACTTGATAAGCGGGTAGTAAATCAGCATTCTTGTTGACTGATAAGGGGGCTGTTCCCCAGGCTTCACTCACTTCCCTGGCTGTTTTGTATGCCTGCTCATAAAACAATCTTAGTAGCTGCGAAATTGAATGTACTGTATATCCTAGTTCATTGCAATGTGAGGCTACCAATGAGTTTGGGTCTCCTTGTCTGACTGCTTGTTTGTGTTCTTGCAATCTGGTAGTTAGCTTCTTCCCTGTTTGTCCTATATAGTCACGGGGCAATCCAGGCAGGGGATCTGGCAGATTACATTGAAAGTATCTCCCACCTCCAAGCAATCTTTACAATGCATAATTTGTCCTCATATGGAATACACTGTGCAAATATTTGAAAGAAAAAATTAGGGATGGATCATCAGAAAGAAAATATAACTATGTGATCATTAGGAGTAAAAAATAATGGTTACACATAATCAATCAATCAATCAAAAAGCTCACAAATTATCAAACAGCAAGAATTTCAATGAAATAAGCCCAATTCAGCTTGAAGCACAAAATATAAAAGGATTTTTTTTTAGAATACGATGCATGAATGTGGGTGATCAGCATGATGCAAAGAATACATCATTACAATTATGACATCTGTTACAGTGATTCACCTGAAATGCTTTAATTTTGATTAGTTCAGGAAACTTTACATTAGCCTATTAAAGACGTTCTATGGAGGAGGAGGAGGAGGAGGAGGAGGAGAAAATAGAGAAATTTAACACTTTAACAAAAAAAAATGTAAAAATTGACTATTTTGTCTGCATAGATAGTTTTGAATAGTTTGGCCATATGTCCAGAGGCAAAGGCTTTGGCAGAAAAACAAAAATGACAACAACAAAATCAAAGTAACCAAGCAATTCTGGTAACATATTAAAAGTCTGTATATTTAACTTTGCATTTACATATTTTCTATTTAGTAGGATCTTGAATAATTTTTAGAGAAATGTGGAGAATTTTTGCAAAGTATAATATATGAAAGTTCCTATGTATGACAATTGACTAAATGATAGGAAAGAACAATTGATATTATCTAATCCTTCAATGGAAATATATATTTTATTTATCCAACAGTGAGATACATGATATCTCTAATGTCAGTGATATAATCAGCTAGTCAAAAAATAATATAGAAGCTAGGTATAATTACTTAGCAGCTGAAATGTATATACTGAAAGTTCAAAACGCCAATTAATACTGCAGTCAAAAAGTTATTCGTATAGATCTCCGGTCAAAGTGCTAGCATATAGGTGCTCTAAGGGGCACTGTTGAACTATGTCAAGGCATAAGGCTTTGTTACAGTGATTCTTACAGGCTTTTAGTGACCTCCAAATGTCTAATGTTTATTTGAAAATTCCAGCTAAAGAGAAACCTTCCATTTCAGTAGCAGTCTCAAATCATGGGGCTGTATGATTCTCATATGGAACCTTAACTACTGAACTTTTGCATCATTAAATACCTGTATGAAATCAACTGGTGAATGATATTCTCAAGTGTTTGAGTGGTTGTGTGTAAGTTTATGTGTGTGTGCATTACTCAACAATATTAAAAGTCATACTTAAGTATACAGTGGAAATTTGGTTTCTTTCTTCATGGTTGTGCAGTAAATGCTTTCTCTCCCCCCCCCCTTTTTTTTTCCTGGAACTGTCAATGTGGCTCCATACTTGTAGCAGTTTGACAGTGACACTTTTGACAGATGCCTCAAGCATTCCAACTTGCCCTCTGCAGTGACAACACATTTCCACTGGTTGCACTTTCACTTTTGCAGGAATTTGTCATTATTTCTATTCCATCTTCTCTCAGCTTCAGCTGCTTGTGGAGCCCTTAAGATGGGAGGTGCATTCCGGCAGCAAATACTAAACAAGAACACTAATTTGAATCATACACTAATCACAAAACCATCAGATGGTTTTGACTCTCTCATGTTTATCCACCTATCCTTTTTGTTGTTTATTTGTTTGTTTTTTAAAAAAGGTGAATCCCAGGCTCAAGCAATTGCATCAGAATTACTCTTAATGGGAAATAGAAATCCAGACTCTATTTCAACATTTTTTTCAATATTTAAATGAAAATATTTGATGCCTCAGTTTAGCAGCCTGATGGCCTAGTGGTGAAGATGCTCGCCTCCCACTGGGAAGATTGAGAGTTCAATTCCAGGTAATGGCAGATGTTTCTCTCCTAGGGTGCAAAAAAAAATATCTGTGAATTCCATGTAGACATCAGGAAGAGTGTCTGGTTAGTAAATGCTCAGCTCCATTCAGTCATCCTGACTCTACCCTGAATTAAGGGACTACAAGGTCATAAAAAGAAAAAAATGGTGCCACAGATTAGTTCCCAACATACAGCAGATACTTAGTTCTAACTCTAGAAATACAGTATATACCCTTGTGAGAATGACATGGTTTGAACCAAACAATTGGCAGTTTTGAAAGCTTGTTCTTGAATCTAATATTGTTAACTTAAGAATAGAATAATCTCAATGTACTCACCTGCTCCATTCAAGGGTCTCTCATCCTGGGCCATTCTGAACAATGTGTGATGGAATGTGATGGAATAGAACTTCTTCCATATGGCAAAACAAGATTTAATTTTCCTAGCTCTTTTTTTTTATATATATATACAAAATGAATGAATGAATGAATGAATGAATGAATGAATGAATGAATGAATGAATGAATGAATGAATGAATGAATGCTACCTCTATATTGCTAGCCACATAATTGAAACAAGTGATCAGAATCATTGATACAATGGAGAGGATGACGGTGGACTTATATGAAGCAGCTGTCCATGTTCTTTTTGAGACACATTTACTGAGCCAGATAACTTTGGGGATATTTTGGGATATTCACAATTGTGTAAAATTAATACCAGACACTACCCGCTTCAACCTTCGAGACACAATCTTGCCTTTACTCACTTTTAGAGCTATACTTTAGTAGCAAGGGCAGAGTGGAAGTAGCTGCTGGAAGTGATTCTCATTTATCAGTGGTCCAATCAGCAGCAGTGAAAGAGATTATTTCAGATTTGAGGGTAGTACTTTTTTTTTTCCCTCTTTCATGTGGCTCAGAGCTGTGAAGGTAATCATGAATATGAATGATTATTGTATTCTTTCAGGGCCTTGTAGTTGGATTGACATGAAACCTTTATGAAGTTGTACCATCAGAAAAATAGCTGTGAGGAAAGAAGAAAAGTCTCCGCCTGCCTTTTCCACAGCCATACGTGTGTGCGATGGACTGATAATCCTCTTCATTAATATCCAGTGTCTGATTGGGCTTGCAATGGATGGGCAATTGCTTTCTACCTAAGGTAATAGAGAAGGGCCTCCCATTATCTTTTCATTGCCTTTAACGACTGCTTATGCTCTTAATATTCTGTGGGCTCTTTACGACAGAAAAAAAAAAACTAATCAGAAAAGTAACCTCTCTGGTATTAGTGGACAGAAGGCATAATGATGAGTTGAGAAGAGAAATGAATCATAATCACTCTTCATCGGATAATATCTTCCACTGAAGTCTAATCGTCCATTTCATGTTAAAAGGTTATTTCCGGATACAGGGGAGGGGGGGAAGTGCATTCTAATGAGCAGTGATGAGACTCACCTCATTAATGACCTTAGCAGATGAAACTTATATTTCAAGTTGAATTGTTATCATGAGAGATTGATTAAATTGATTCAAATTGCACCTGGTTATAATGGCAATTTGAAACACTCTTTTTGTGAATGGTGTGAACAAATTATGCAGTAAGAATATCTTTGAAAATACAGTTGTTCAAATCCGGAACAAATCTTCCTCCTCTTCCTCCTTCTCTTTCTCCTCCTCTTCCTCCTTCTCTTTCTCCTCCTCTTCCTCCTCTTTCTCCTCCTCCTCCTCTTCCTCCTCCTCCTCCTCCTCCTCCTCCTCATCATCATTGTCATACAAAAGTGGAAAATACTACTGTGCAAACCTGTGATACTGTACAGTTTTTAGCTTTCACTTATTTTTTTTCCTTGCTGATCATTTTTCTTTCAATCACCCTATTTTTTTCAACAATTTCTAAAGCCTTAACCACTCTCACAAAGTAACACACACACTCTTTGCCAAATGTAATCTGTTGGGAACACATGAAAGCCCTAAGGTGAGGGGAAAGATCCCCATCAGGATGCACTTAGACATTGGCCTTAGTCTACATCTCAGCAAGAGCATGCATTGTCTGTGAAATCCCTGAGCCATTGCAATTTCAAAGACCTCAACAGTGGCAGAGGCCGCCTTCACGTAAAGCATCAATTTATAGAAATAGCACACCCATATAAACACCACCTAGCTATCAGCAGTGTGAATTCCCAAACCATTCAAATGGGTTCAGAAACATTTTGTACATTATAAAAAAAGCAAAGCTGGATGTGGGGCAGCGTGGCTGATTCAGATCTCTATTTTCCACTGTTCTATTTTTTTAAAAAATGACTTCACTTCACACAGAGTGAGACATTTTACACTTTACTCAGAGACACAGAGAAAGAATGGACCAATGACTTGAATAACCAGTTTTGCAGCAGTAATGCATTTAGTTGTCCGTTAGAGACATCCACCAATATTAATAGTTAATCCTTTCGCTATGATAGAGATATTCAAGCATGAAAAATACATGTAAGATTTAGCAGAAATCCTAAAAAGAAAAAAAGCTCCCTATCAACTGTGAAATGAAACATAATATTGATCTGACTTCATCTGATGGATTCACATTTTGGTGGAGAAGTGGTGACCACAAAATGGGATCAGTCACTTTTCTGAATGCTAAACTAAATTTATTACAAGTTTTTTTGCCACTAGCATTTTGAAAATCTGTTTGCTTCATTGCTTTCAATCCAGGTATATATCTAAGAATTGTCCAGGATCTGCCAGGAGATGTCATCAGGAATAATTGTGTCAAAACTAAACATTGACACCTTGGATCCCAGTATTAAACTGGCACTACTATCATAGTAAGACCACTGTCTAACCAACTTCAGTCAGATTCTCAGCTACTTTTGTTTCCTTGACAAGAATAGTCTACCCCATGTTATCCTTGTGGGATCCTCCCTCCTCCCCAAATAAATTGAAGCAATCACAACTTCAATCAGGTCCAAGTTGTTGAGATGGCTCTGAATTCTTGACTAGCCCCTGAGTCTGCACTGAAGGATAGTAAATTAAAATCCATCAATACCATAAGGCTGGGGAACTCCACTGCCAACCACCATGGACTTCAGCAGCTCAGATAGGGAGGCTGCTATGTAGAAGGGACACTGATACACTGTAATAGTTCACTTTGATGCTTAGAGACCCAAGTCAGGGTCTCACAACCAGTTATTTGTAGAGCAGCATCCCTGGAAGTAATCAGAGACTCTTGGTGCCATATGTATTATTTATTTTTTTTATTTATTCAGTTTCTATAGCCACCAATCTCAATCCAATGGACTCTAGTTACATAAAACCCAAAAGGGAACATTTCTGAGCAATTATAATATTTTAATTATTGTTGATAGTTAGAAATTGCTTCAAGATGCAAGGGATGGAAGTGGTATGCATTTAACCATGTCAGCATGCTGAGATCAAGGAGGGTTTGATATGATGCTAGCCACAGTAACCAGAAAATTCCCTAGAACTTCTGGGACAAATCAACATTTGTCTTCACCTTCAGGAACAGACCACTAAAAATGAAAATAGGCATTAAAGATCAACATTTCAATAAAAAATAAGAAAGGAGCTACATAAATCTTCACTACCTGCTCAGCAGAAAGTATCTATTTAAGCATTGTCCTGTAACGTGTAGGGATTATTTAGGATGTCCCATGGGTAATTACCCCTGGGTCCACTGACCCAACTTCTGAACCACCCAGTGGAATAGTAACTTGAATACTGAGATCCCAAAGAACAGCCATCCTGGAAGACCTGAAATATCAATTCCATTATCATGTCTATTATCTTAGATAGAATGAGTGATGGGTATCAATGTACAGAATGGACCGCAGAACTCCCGACTTTGTCTACTTGCTTAAAGACTGGAGGCTAAAACATATAAATAACAGTTGCTGGAATTGTGTATGTCTAGTTTAATGAAGAGAAGGATGAGGGGTGACAGGATAGCAGTGTTCCAATATCTCAGGGGCTGCCACAAAGAAGATGGAGTCAAGCTATTTTCCAAAGCACCTGAGGGCAGGACAAGAAGCAACGGATGGAAACTAATCAAGGAGAGAAGCAACCTAGAACTAAGGAGAAACTTCCTTGACAGTTAGAACAATTAATCAGTGGAACAACCTGCCTCCAGAAGTTGTGAATGCTCCAACACTGGAAGTTTTTAAGAAAAGACTGAACAACCATTTGTCTGAAATGGTATAGGGTTTTCTGCCTGAGCAGGGGGTTGGACTAGAAGACTCTCCAAGGTCCCTCCCAACAGTATTATTATTATTATTGTTATTGTTATTGTTATTATCTTTTATTCATTAAACATGAACCTCAGTCAACTGAACATTCAAATTGGCTGGCACTGATGGCCGACACGGGTTGCTACCAGCATCCTAGGTGTCAACCAGGTACCTTCTCAAAATATAAGATGTTCCGAGTAGCGCAGTTCTTTGCAACATTGCTGGAGTTATTGCAGGAAGCTGCAATTTCTTGATGTATTTTGCAAAGATTTTGGACATAGTTCCCAGTGCCCCGATGACAATGGGTACCACTGTTACACGTTTCATCCATAATCGCACAGTTTCGATGGCCAGGTCGCAATATTTTGTAATTTTTTCCAGTTCTTTTTCTTCGACTCTGGCATCTCCTGGTACAGCAATATCAATCAGCTGTACGCTTCGGTTCTCTACAACTGCGATATCCGGAGTATTGTGTTCCAAATGGCGATCTGTCTGTATTTGAAAGTCCCACAAGATCTTCACCCTCTCATTCTCAACAACTTTTTCCACCCTGTGTTCCCACGACTTTTCGGACACAGGCAAGTCGTATTTTTTACACAATGCCCAGTAGATTAATTTAGCAACTCGATCATGTCTAGATTTGTAATCAGTTTGTGCGATTTTGCTGCACTCACAGATTAGGTGTGAAACAGTTTCAACTTTGTCATTGCAAAGTCGGCAATTCGGATTGTCAGTGGATTTTTGTATCTTCGCTTTCATGGCATTAGTTTGTAATGCTTGTTCTTGAGCAGCCAGTATTAAGCCTTCCGTTTCTTTCTTGATAGTTCCCATCTTAAGCCATGCCCATGTCAAGTTGTTATCACATTTTCCTTCAATGTTTTTTAAATGCTGTCCATGCAAAGCTTTGGTTTTCCATCTATTTAATCTGTCATCCAGCCGTTTTTCCTTATATTCTGCCTTTGTTTCTGTTATTTTTATAGTGTTCTCTGTTTTCACAGCCTGCAGCAGTTTTTCTGTACTTTGATTCACATAGTCATTCAAACTTCGTTTTTCTTCTTCTACAGTTTGGTGGATTTGCAATAGTCCTCTGCCCCCTATTTTTCTTGGCAGGTACAACCTGTCGATGTCACTTCGTGGATGTAGAGCGTGGTGCATATTCAAAAGTTTACGTATTTTCCGGTCTAGGTTTTCCAGTTCAGCCAAAGTCCAGTTGATAATTCCAGCTGGGTAGCGTATCACTGGGACTGCCCATGTATTAATGGCTTTAATTATGTTTCCAGCATTCAGCTTTGATTTTAAAATTTTGCGGACTCTTCTGATGTATTCCTTTTGCGTTGACTCTTTGACTTTTCCATTCAAGATGTTATCTGCTTCCAATATGCCTAGGTATTTGTAACCATCATCCTTTGCTAGTGCTTTCACAATACTTCCATTTCCCAGTTCTATTCCTTCTATTTTTGCCATTTTTCCTCGTTGCATGGATAGTACAGCACATTTTCCAAGTCCAAAGTTCATTCTGATGTCGCTGCTAAATAGTTGGACTGCGTTGAGTATTGATTCAAGTTCAGTGTGGCTTTTCACGTACAGTTTTAAGTCATCCATGTACAGCAGATGGTTTATCTTGCCATGCTGGCTTGAGATGTAGTATCCCTGTTTTGTGTTTTGTAAGATTATTGTCAATGGAATTAATGCGATGTTGAACAGTAGTGGTGAAAGTGAGTCCCCTTGGAAAATTCCTTGTCTGATGTTAATTTGGAAGTTTTTAAGAAAAGACTGAACAATCATTTGTCTGAAATGGTATAGGGTTTTCTGCCTGAGCAGGGGGTTGGACTAGAAGACTCTCCAAGGTCCCTCCCAACATTATTATTATTATTATTATTATTATTATTATTATTATTATTATTATTATTATTATTATTATTATTATTATTATTATTATTATTATTATTATTATTATTATTATTATTATTATTATTATTATTATTATTATTATTATTATTATTATTGCAAGACACAAAGATTCCATAGTCTGTGAAGTGGAAAATAATGCATGATGATTTTTGCAGGGGACAAAGATGTAGACAAAAAAACCTTAGCAATTTTCCAATGTTAGACATTCTCTAATATCTGGTTGCTTCTTTAACATCTTTTATTTTTTTCTCTTTATTTTTCTTTCTAGATTATGAACAATTCATATATGTGGATCTCAAAAAGTACACTGCTCAACAAATAATAGCCATAGACACCTTTTATCCATTGGGTTTAGTTCTAATATATGATATTAATACAGTTTCCTTCTATAATGCATTTTGCAATGTAATTATTTTAAAATATCAAAACATTATATGGTAGGTCAAAACAGTTCCTGAATTGGCAGTGATTACACCCACATATAATTTGAAATTCCAATTTATTCAGCCTCATAATGCATAAGGTTCCACATCTTTTAGGAACCGCTTATAAATATAATTGAAACTTATGGAAAGAGTATATAAAACAAGTCTTTCACTGAGAGACATATTGACCTGGTTGCCAACTATTTGATATTGCATTAAGGATTGTTTCCACTCCATTTCTGGCAAAAACAATTTAAGTACACTTTTGATTTTTAAGATGTCTGACCATGAAAAATTCAAGTTGGAATTCAAAATTGAATAACCAGTTATAAAATATTAGTAGGTCTATATTGATTAGTTCATTCCTCAAAGCTGTGTATTGTGGTGGATCAGAGTGAAAGTCTACATATATTAAAAGTCTGTGCCTAAAGTGGCCAAAATAATATACTTCAGAAAGCTACAAAAAAAGGTTTGAAAGCAAAATTAATCTCATTATTTTCCCCCAACAACTGTGATTTTATTGTGTAGCTTTCATGTGACCAATATGACTGCTAGCGTTCAAAAAGTTATCTAATCTCTAAAGTCATTCAAATTAAAGCCATTATCACAGTCTGTAACAAATAAATTCCATGAATTATCTCTTGTTCTTTTCTCATTGGCCTGAACCTTTTGCTAATCACTTTGGATGACCTTGAATTCCAGTGAGATTATGATGAAAAGTTATTTTTAAGTCTACATTATCCACATGGTGGGTAAATTACACGCACATACAATCTCTCTGTGTGTGTGTGTGGAGAGAGAGAGAGAGAGAGAGAGAGAGAGAGAACATGTTTGACTGCTACCAGTATTTCCTCTGGTAACACTATCAGGTTTTTAGGTTGTGAAGTTGATTTAATCATTTTTCTAACTGTCAAGTTGACCATGGTCCTTTGAAATTAGGCAGCCAAGAAACTGAATAAATTAATACATCTTGAATAGTTCTCCTTATTCATTCTCACACTCCTTCCCTTATTCAGTTCAAATGTTTGGCTGCATGCTTACTTTTTTTTTGCAGTTTCCATTTTGCTACAGATAATACTCAGGTAGCTATGGTAATTGGAACTGAAGTACCACCCATTTAGCTCCATTGTAAGTTTGAGCACTTGGTGAACAAGTGATTGTTAATTAACTCTGTTTTGTTTCTCTATTCTTTGAAATCTCAACTGGAAATAATTTTCAGAAGAAGAAGAAGAAGAGGAAGAGGAGGAGGAGGAGGAGGAGGAGGAGGAGGAGAGGAGGAGGAGGAGGAGGAGGAGGAGGAGGAGGAGGGGAGGAGAAGAAGAAGAAGAAGAAGAAGAAGAAGAAGAAGAAGAAGAAGAAGAAGAAGAAGAAGAAGAAGAAGAAGAAGAAGAAGAAGAAGAAGAAGAAGAAGAAGAAGAAGAAGAAGAAGAAGAAGAAGAAGAAGAAGAAGAAGAAGAAGAAGAAGAAGATGATGATAATGTTTATGGTTTGAGTTTTAAAGTCTTGTTTCTCTTTCCATTCTAGAAAAAAATATCCAATATGAAGTTTTTAATATTATGCATGTTTCCTAAAAATATGAGAGTTCATTTTTAACAGAAAAAAAGAGCTGTTGCAAAACTGTCAGATGCCACATGATATGTGTGCTGAATTGTGTTTCAATATGCAAAGTAATAGGCAAATGATTTATTTAGTTTGAATAAAAAGAAAAAGGGTTTACCTCTCTCAATGCACACTCTTACATTTAGCCAGGTATCTAAGTTAAACTTGTAAAATCCTAGGCATTCTCCAAACAGCTGTCATACCAACATAAACTTAATTGTCTACATAGCTTTCACTGATACTGGCCAATATTAGGTATTTCAGGCAAAATTGATTTGGAAGTATATTGAGCAAAGGTCTATAGCATTAAAACTTTTAATTCACTCTTTCTTGAGAAATATTTGGCAGTCTGTGCTGGAAACAATGCACAGCTTAGATTATTTTGAATGAGATGAATGGTCTACACATTGATGTTTCATAAAGGCCAAAGAATCAGAGTTCCATTGAGATTAAAAAGAAATCAAAAATAGTTTCACTTAGCTTTTTTCCACCATTTGTGAGAAGGACGATATTTAAACCAGAATTGCACAGCAGAAAATATTGTTTCTCAAAACTAGAGAAACTAGTTATTTATTAGTGTCTTGGGCAAATCATTCTATACAAGGAGCAATAAACAAGTATTACAGACAATCCCAGACAATTACAGATATTACATATCTCAAAAAAAAAAAATACCTAAAGAAACAAACTTCCCAATCAAGTTATCAAAATTAAGGGATAACTTTTTAAAAAAATAGACTGGATTTACACAAAATGTATTTACCACTATTAAGAGAACTGGAAAAGAGATATTTTTAGTGATATTTCTTGCCTATGCCATCTTCCACAAAATTACAAAATAAAACAATAAAAAAATACACCAACCCTCTGTGGAAAATATGGATTATCCCAAATCCTCCTTCCACATACTGCTAGTAACTGAGTTCTTTCAGCACAGCAATATCAGTTTGATGCTACCCAGAAATGCTATAATTTTGATGCTACTCATATTTCCTTAAGTTAAAGTACATCTGAGGATTTCATTATCTTTGGAGACAAGAAAGAAAATTGAAGGAAGCTTAAAAAGGGAATTATAGTTAGATTAGTGCAATATTTTAGGAAGATCCCTTCATGTGGCCTGCTTCTACTCAGGATCAGCTTTTCTAACTAAACTTCATCCATTTGTTGCCTCATCCTGTCACTTCAAGGGGGTTGAATTTGACCTCCTGATTTGTGTTGGATTTTCCTTTATATTACAGATTTTAAATTTGATATAATGGATTTATTTGGGGATGGAGTTTTGATGCTATTATTATTTATCTTATGATTGAATGGTATCAAAATTTATTAATAATTTGTTGCCGTTGAAATTAACTTAAATATAAAGGTAGCCTTTGCTAGGCTGTCACAATGGAGACTAGCAACTCCACTGCTAAGCAAAGCAGTTGCTAAGTGAGAAATCATGTGACCATGATTGTGTTTTCTGGCTTGAAACTAGCAAGATTATTCAATTTCACACCTTTGGATTTTGTTTGACTTCTAACAACTCTCCTAACTATTCTTGTACAAAAAGGGATTAATCTGTATTTCCATTCATCGAAGAGGAAGGAGTTACAAAAGAGTAAGCTGGCAGACAATGGGAATACACAACAAAAGTGATGTACTGATGCTGGCAGTCACTAGCATGTTATGCAAACAGCCTGGTATATTCCCCATTCTGTGCCTGCTTATTCTCTTGTAATCCCTTTTTCTCCAATCTCTCTGCTCTATGGGGGAATGGATCAGGCAGAGGAGAGACTGCCTAGAGAAAATGCTTATATTATTCTCCCCCCTCCAAACAGTCCCTTTTCTCCTTCAAATGATTGCTGAATGAAACAATTGGTAAGCAATGACTACCTGTACATAAGACTCAAATTTGGAGATCTTGATTAGATAAAATATAGTATGAATATTATGAGAATTTTTAAGTTATCTCAGTAAGATAAAGTTTTCATTTTGATAATTCATCAGCAACACTGGCAAGTATAAAAAGAAGAAAAATAATCTGATGTCTAATAAGGAAGTATTTTTGTAAAGTGTCTTAATCTGCATTAAACTGCTTCATCCATATTTTGAAAACACAAATGTGTGGTTATATGCAAGTGCACAGACATGCATAACATTTTGTTTCATAGTATTGGAAAATACAAATTTGCTTCCATTTAAAGATATGATTGTTTTTAAATCTCTTTATGTCCATTATAATAATTCCTGGCTGCTTTTCAAGCTGCAACCAGGTCTTCTCTTTGATTTTCAGGTCTATCATGGACATATTTTTAATGCATTTTATATAAATGATGGGGCAGATGAAAATTTGTGTTATTATAATGGACAGAAAGAGATTTAAAAACAAACAATCATACCTTTAAATGGAAGTAAACTTGTATCTTCCAATACTATATATATATATTTGCAGTAATTTACTGCCCTGGTAAATTAATAAATAAAAACATCAGTCTTAACAAGATGGATCATGGAAAAACTCTTTTGATGTTATCAATAAAAGTTATTAGTATAAAAGTCTCATGTAGAAACAACTACCATACAAAAGCCATATTTTCAGTTATAAATACATACCAGGAAAATACATGTTCCTCATGAGACAAGCAAAAAACCCCAAAATGCAGAATCAGTGATTTATATTTTTTTATTAGCCCCTAAAGTCCCTTGTTCTATTAAATCTGACAGCTCTTAAGTTCTTTATTCTGAAACAGCTTGAATGCTGCTTTAAAGGAATTAAATAATATGTTTGGCAAATATAGTGGCAAGTTGGCCTGCACTTCTCATAAATCTTTTTTGTCTATCAGCTCTGCTCCTCAGTGACCAACATGAAGTAGAAAGCCGTTCTTTTAATCAAGATTCACTGCACATTATCAAACACTTGCAGAGGAAATGGTTTCTCATGGATCTACCAAATGGAATTAACTTTTGTGGAAACTGCATGCAAAATAAATGCCTACATTACGTTGCAGGGAGTACCGTGGCTTTCATGATTCTATCTCTGTAGGTATAGACATGTCGTTTGAATATTGTTGTTCCCAAGGCCTTCACAGCTGCTCTATGGGTTGTTAATCTGTAATGTGCTGTACTTCTTGACTGCTTGTCCCTTTATAGTTGATCCTAAAAGGCAGAAACTATTCACTTTGATATCTTCATTACCCACTCTAAGCCTTGTTGTTCTACCTGTTGTCATTAAGACCATAAAATTTGGTCTTCTTTAAATTTAATTTTAGTCTCATGGTTTTTTCACAGGAGTCTTTGACTTTCAGTACTAGGCCTTGCATATCCTTTGCATTTTCAGCTATCAAGGTGTTGTCATCAGCACAGCACAGGTAATTAAATACTTCCTCAATGTATGCTGTTTTTGTGCACCATTTTTAGCAAAAAAAAAAAAAAGCCCTAGCAAATTGTGTTCACCGCAGCTGACATTGCCAAACATACTTTTTTACATCCATTGAAATCTCAGTGAAATTGTATTGCCGGTTTTTTTTTTAACCCTATACATATTTTTGTTTGTTTTAAAACATAGACTTGCTTTTAAAAGTCGCTTAAAACATTTCAATTGACTAAAATAATTTTTTACACAATTATTGCATATTTTATTGTGTTTAAAGGCCTGGAAACTAGATCAGAACATTAAGTGGATAATTTGGTGTATGTCTTAATTTTGATGTTCATGTCAGTTCAGCAACTGTGGGTCAGCTCATTTGATACTTGTTCAGAAAGATCAAATCCTTCAATCATCTGTGTAATGGGGATTAATTGAGCTTCATGCTTTACGGGCAGGATTTGGGTTTGCAACAGTGAATTTAGCACTTCCTACTGAGAGACACATATCACTACACACTTGGAAATACTCTCTGTCAGTTTGTACTACAACTGTCAAGCGCAAGACAATTCCTGCTGAAAAGAAATATTAATACCACTAACTTAAAGTTGCCAGGAGGATGCCTGTTTCCAGCTTTATTACAGAGCATATCAGTTCCTCTCAATAGTTCCCAGATGCTTTTCCTGAGAAGAGGGATACACATTGTCTTGAAGTATAATCTAGGCAGAAATTTGCTCATTATTACCTTACAGCAACACAACCGCTTTGATAAAACATCAGTTGTAATATAAGTTGGAAATGTCTAATATATGTGTAAATATGGGACTAGACATGGTGAACTGTTCATTTTCCTGTAAAAGTAAAATGATTAGGTACTTCTTCTCCTATGAATTATCCCACAGTTTATTAAAAATTTAAAGTTTCTCCAGTTTGAATTTTGCTGCAGGCCTGCCCAATTTTTGTCATTCTGCAAAGGCAGTAGCCCAAATTACCTCTTGTTAAGGAGAAGGATAGTTTGACTCTGTCCTTAAAGTTCCAAAGTGCCAAAGAAACTTTTATTTGGATGTTACAGAGATTGCTCAAACCACAATACTCAAATTATATGCAGGCAGCTTTGTATATGAAAAACATAGTAGCTTCTTGCATCTGGTTTTGGAGCATTACCCTTAAATTACATACAGCCGGGAAGAAGAGGAGGAGAAGGAAGATGAAGAAACTCACTGTATGAGTTTTGAACATTGTAGAAGTAGAGCCATATTAGTCTGTGGTAGCAAAATTCTAATAGCACCTTTTCTGACTAACAAATGTTATTAAAAGGCATTTTTCAATGAGCTGCATCTTCATAACCAATTTATCTTCATCTCCCTATCCCAACATTTTTGCTCCTCCCATTTCCCTCCACCTCAGCCCAATGTAAACACTATATCAACCTAGTCACTCTATGAATCTGATGAAGTGAGGTCACAGAAGCTTATGCTTTTCAATAAATGTTAGTAAAAAATGTGCTACCAGATACCTGTTTTTCTGAATCATAGGAAATAGCTCCAAAATGTGAGCTCACTTCAGAAGACCTTGCTGTATGTTCAAAGGTATGATGGTGGGTGGAGACTTTGGTGATGAGTTCAGGATTTCTGGTAACACTTGCATAGGGTTTAAATCTGATCACATGCAAACATACCCACCAATATATTTATGAGGAGTTTCTTTCAACAAACTGTATTTCTATGACATATTGCTTCTGTGATGCAATATATTAATACATACAGTGGCTCAGAATCAGCAGACATAGCTAGAAACATTTTAGCAATAGCAATAGCACTTAGACTTATATACCACCCCATAGTGCTTTACATCTCTCTCTAACCAGTTTACAGAGTCAGTGTATTATCCCCAACAATCTGGGTCCTCATTTTAATGACCTTGGAATGATGGAAGGATGAGTTTGAGCTGTTCAGGATCGAACTGCTTGCTATTGGCAGAGTTAGCCTGTAATACTGCATTCTAACCACTGCACCACCACAGCTCTTTAGGATTTCTCCAGAAAGAATTTAAAGTGGAAGCTATTATAAAGAAAGGAAACCACTATACTGGAAGGGAAGATGCATAACATGCATAAATTATATGAAAATAGAAACAAACTATGTTTGAACATATTTGTGATAACCTCTTGGTCAAAGACAAGGTTGTTCTTTATTCAAATCTACCAATTATTTTTTGATAATATTGGGGTTATGAAGAATCAGACACATCTTAGTGACTGAACAACAACAACAACAACAAAGGTTTTCATCTTTCTATCCAATAAGGTATTCAGGAAGAGGAAAATGTTCATTTGCATATTTGTTTTTTATTTCTCCTGGCAGAGATCTTTCTGTGGCCACAGTCCAAGTAAACTACCTTCAAAGCACTCAACTGTTGCTTTGTGCTTTGTGGCGTTGGCAAAAATTCCTATATATATATGTTTTCTGAGGTTTTCACCCCCCATCCAATCAGAGCACAGCCAAGCCCCTAACCAATCAGAACACACCTCCACCCAATCAGAACACAGCCAAGCTCCCATCCAATCAGTTCATACCTCCACTGGCAGTTAAAAGGAAGAAACAGCTGCGATCACACATTGCTCCTAGAAGCACGAAGCCGAAGACACCAGCCTGAAGATGACGAATGGGACTTCGTCGAAACGTTGCCAAGACACTTTCAATTTTACACGGGTGGAGGTGTGTTCTGATTGGTTAGGGGCTTGGCTGTGCTCTGATTGGATGGGGGCTTGGCTGTGCTCTGATTGGATGGGGGGTTGGCTGTGCTCTGATTGGATGGGGGTGTGCTCTG